>JAHBCN010021465.1:0-14129 GCA_019359885.1 Listronotus oregonensis | reverse complement strand
CAAAGTTTGACATATCTGAAAAAAATATTGCATTACAAATGCAAAAGAACTGTATCCAGATAGTGGTTTTTACCACTAATCATCAAGTTTCTTGCCAAATCAGAGCCTTTAACGATATTATGTTTCGGTGATATCCTGAAAAGCTAAACCTATTGACTGGTAAATCACAACGAAACGCAGATATTATTGAAAAAACTTCCCTAATTACACAACTGCTCTGTGCAGCTGCTTTGTCTGCATCAGTAGAGAGGATATTCTCAACATTTGGTTTAGTGCACAAAACTACGCAATCGATTAGGTACTGAAAAAGCTGGCAAACTAGTGTTTCTTTACAAATATTACAATTAAATTTGTTTTTGTTTTGAATATTTTCTGCAATAATACTTCTATCTATGTGTTCTTGTGTTCTTGTAATAAATTAATTTACTATACTAACGTAATTTATTTTTGTTCCGATTTTTCTTCATAACCCAAATTATTTTTTTTATAATTTTTATTTTTGATTTTAATCATGATTTAAATTTAAAAAAATCAAGTGATTTAAATCGTGATTAAAATCAATTGATTTAAATCCTTGCAACCCTGTTTAAAATAGTTATAGAGGTTTAAAACCTGTTTAATGGGCCTGTAAAAGTATTTTTTTAAGTATGTTTAAATAATATATATTAAGTTTAAAATGGCTTGGTGGTCCCCAAAAGTTTTAATATCTTTTATGGATTGTTTTTTAGACTTAGTTAATTTCCAAACATTGTATTTTATTGTGTTTATGTCAGATTTAATAGTTCTTTTTCTTACAGCTTTGTTAACAAGAATCGTATTCTTTAAACAATAAAGCATATTTGATTTGATTTGATTTGCCAAAAGGTGGGTTAAATTTCTACCTGAATTTTGTACTCAAAGCCAACTTTTAAGTACCTATTGCTTTTAAGATTAGATAATTTCTCTACAAATACTAATTATCGGTAATCACCGACCTATTATAATATCAAAGACATACTAAATGCCTAAGTGACTTATTTTTAAATAAATTTGGTAATATTCCTAATAAGTAATGTAAGGATTATTTAATGAAAACTGAACAGGGTCATATTGGTGGCTTTCCTCGTATTAAAAAAAATCAAAATAGGCGCTGATCACGAATCTAAAAACATTTTTTTCGGCAACGTTCGTTTTCGAGATACTCATTATCAAAATTGAAAATCAAACTAACCTCATTTTCACTATATTCCTCCTTCTTTTTGCACACAATTTATGGTTTTTGGATTAAATTGGCACATAATATTTTATAAACACTTTTAAAAATTATTTGTTATGTTTATTTTACACCTTTTTTCCATTTAATTGCGAAGTAAAAAGGGTTTTAAAAGGTGTGCCAATTTATGTAAAAATCAAGTGCAAAAAGAAGAAGGACTGGTGTAAATGAGGTTAGTTTGATTTTCCACTTTGATGATGAATATCTCGAAAACGAAACGTTGCCAAAAAAAAGGTAATTTTACTTACTTACCGGGCCCACGGCCAATTTTATTGAAATTTGGTTTGCACGAGTTTTTTGAGGCGTTGATCACGAATCTGAAGTCAAATTTTGTCGGACACTTTTAGCTTTTAAGTTATAACGCCCCACTCGAACCTAACCTCAAAACTACACAAACTTTCCTAAAATTCCTCTTTCTTAAAACTGATTACACCCAAAATTGAAGATTTTATGGAAATACACCTATTATTATATTAGGTAAATTAATTCCACCTTTATTTATCAAATATTTCTAATAAAAAAAAGCACCAAACACTTCCCAAAAATATTATTTTTACTTTTATAAATCAACAAAATTTGTCTAGAGATTTTAGACAGTTTTGTGTTGGTACGCCAGGGACCCGCGAAACAAATGAATGGCTTACCTTTTAAATTTAAATCGCGAAAAATAAAAATAATTCAAATTTATAAAGTAAAAAACTGTCTAAAATCTCTAGACAATTTTGTTGACATTTATAAAAGTAATAATAATATTTTTGTTGTGCTTTTTTTATTAAAAATATTTGTTAAATAAAGGTAAAATAAATTTATCTTATAAAATAATAAGTGTATTTCCATAAAATCTTCCATTTTGGGTGTAATCAGTTTTAAGAAGGAGGAATTTTAGGAAAGTTTGTGCAGTTTTGAGGTTAGGTCCGAGTGGGGCGTTATAACTCAAAAACTAAGTGTCGACAAAATTTGACTTTAGATTCGTGATCAGCGCCCCAAAAATCCCTGTATACAAAATTTCAATAAAATCGGCCGTGGGCTCGGTAAGTAAAAAATTACCAAAAAAATCATCAAAACCGGGACGTCGTGTCCGATAAGTAAAATTTTACCGAAAAAGTAAGGTTAGTTGAGTTAACAAGACTGATGACAGCTAACTCAAAAACGAAACGTTTCCGACGAAAAATTTTTCACAATCGTGATGAGCGCCACAGAATTTCAACAAGTCATGTGAAAAAACACTCCCAATTCAAAACAATGAAATTCTAAAAAACCTTATCAAAATTTTAATATTTATTTAAGTGCTGACTGATGATTTTGGACAATAAAATTTTGGGTAATTACGTGAAAATACAGATAAACAAATTATAGAAATACCTAATATAAATTTAAGTAAAAATATGCGATCCTTAATTTAAAAAACATTGCAATTAACTGCAAAATATCCCACAATGTATACATTGTCAGAGTTTACATTATTTTTAAACAACTTTAAACATTAAAACGATGTGAATTGTTTGAAGGACATCCTCTATATAAAAAAAGAAATGATTCACAAACAGAACCTGCATGATATTATTAATAAATTACTTAATTTTTAAATTGGCTCCTCTGAACTTGATAACTCTTGTACCCTTTTGAACGGTAATTATTTATAGATTAAATTTCGGCAAAATTTCCATTATTCGTACTTTAAAAATAGCTCTTTAGAACGACAATATTCGGTAGAAATCGATTTTTCATATTTTTGGCCACTCTGTGAAAAATATTTGACTGGTAGGCGGCTATGAAAACATTAAAAACATAAGACAATCTACCTAAATAAACAGAAATTAATAATTTCCATTGTTTTTTGTTTCACTGTGTTTGCTGTTCCATTTTCCCTAAGGTTCAGTGACATTAAAGGGCCAAAAAACTGTCACTTGTTTAAAAACACTTGACACCTACTAGATTTAAAGTATCAATTACACAATTTTAGGGTAATTTTGGACATATGTACTCAGAGACTTTAGCTGAAAATTTTCGAGATACGCGTCCTAATTAAGATTAACTTGATTCTGTCTTAAAAATGCCGATTTTTAACCCAATAAACTGTATTTTGTAATCAAACGGTTACACCTAAAAGCGGCCATTTTTGTCTATGGAAATCGGCCAAATTTCGTCTCTGTCGGTAAAATTTTGACTTACCTTCTTATATGGATCCTTCTGCGACTTTTCAGTGCACTTTAATTTTAACAAATATATTAAAGTCCTTGTTATTTTCACTAAAAAACTACCCAATTTAGCTAACCAACACTGCAAACGCCCTGCATGACAGCTAACATCGAGTACTACTGGAACGCGCAAGCGCCATGTTCTTTCGGTCCTTCAGCTCGGAATGTTTCTTCGACTATGAAAAGTAGAAGAAAAGTAGTTACTTCGAGACGGAATGGGAATAAATGAGTCAACTCAACAAATTGTTAATCAGAATCATGGTCAGAATTGAAACCGAGTGAATTTGATGAAAATGACATTTTTGAATGTTTGATGGGTTTGATTAATTTTGGTAATTATTGTCTAGAAAGTTGCGGGAACGCCGATTTTGGTATACGGGTTTTTTGGGGCTCTGATTACGTATCTGAAAGCAATTTTTGTAAGAAACGTTTTATTTTCGAGATGTCCATTGTCAAACATGAAAATCAAACAAACAACCTTTTCCCTATTCCTTCTTTTTTGCACACAATTCTTGATTGTTACACTAAATTGGCACACAATATTTTAAAAACTTGTTTTTATATTTATTTTACGCTTTTTTTTATTTTTTAGCAAAGCTTTACTTTTAAACGCCGCAACCATGTATACACGGGGGATTTTTTCATCAAACATGGCCGCGACACCTGAAAGTAAAGCTTTGCAATTTAATAAAAAAAGGTAAAAAAAAGAGGTTTTAAAGGGTAGTTATACAATATTGTGTGCTACTTTAGTGTAAAAATTAAAAATTGTGTACCGGGTGACCATTAGAAAACTACCACCTTCCTTGACTTTCTATTTGAAGTTTCTCAAAAAAATGTTTAATATAAAAGTTGTAGGGGCAAATTTGGAGAGTTCAAACATAATTTTGGATATTATACAGGATGCATCATAAAGACGTTTTGGATTTTTAAATAGGACACCCTTTATTTGACTTAATATTTCAATTCTGCTTCCGTGAGGTTAGTTTGATTTTTAAGTTTGATGATGGATATCTCGAAAACGAAACGTTTCCGACTAATTTTTTTTCTGATTCGTAATCAGCACCTATAAAAGAGGGACAGGTCTCCTACAGCTCATTGAAAAAAACCAGAGAAAGCTTTTAAAGATAGTAAAGTTATTAAGCCATTAGCCTGGCTCTTTGGCAGTGGCGGTCGTGGGTTAAAAAGTAAGGGTTGCAATTCTAATGGTTCTTTAAAAAAATAAATAAATAACCACAATAAACTAATGTAAATAAATAGACATACAAAAACTGTAATAAAAACTAACAAGTAGTACACATATAACAAAAATAGCAAATTATACTTCAATAAATCGTAAATCAGCCTGTGAGATAAATAAAGGTGCAGTGGGACTGCAAACCGTATCGCTTATGAGACAAATTCAGCGTCCAATGCAAGATAGGCAATATACTTACGCGTGTAATGAATCCAATTGGGTTTGCATTTTGATTGCAACCTCAGACGAAAGAAAGAAATTGCAACCATCGCATCGGTATCGGCTTCTAGGATGCGACGCGACGCGCGATTAATTTAATGATATTTTAGAGACAGCAGTCAAGTTTTTTAATAATTTTGTTATTTCGAGATAACATTAAAAAACAATAAATACAGATGTTCGAATAATTTTTTAAAAAATCTGATATAAATATTATTATATATATATATATATATATATATATATATATATATATATATATATATATATATATATATATATATATATATATATATATATATATATATATATATATATATATATATATATATATATATATATATATATATATATATATATATATATATATATATATATATATATATATATATATATATATATATATAATTTTTTTTGGTAATTGTCTCGAAAGTTGCCTCCTCTCCGATTTTGACCAAATTTGGTATAGGGGGGTTTTTTTGGGGCGCTGATTACGAATCTTGTTTACAAAAAGGCTAGTGTATACATGGTTGCCTACAAGTTGCGGCGTGTGAAAGTGGAGGTTTGCAATTAAAGGGGAAAAAAAATGTAAAATTAATATAAAAACAATTTTTAAAAAGGTGTTTGTGAAATATTGTGTACCAATTTGGTGTAAAAATCAAGAATTCTGTGAAAAAAAGAAGGAGAAATAGTAAATAAGGTTAGTTTGGTTTTCAACTTTGTTGAATATCTCGAAAACGAAACGTTGCCGAAAAAATTTTTTTGCAGATTTACAAATGTGGTTGGCCTTTGAACTTGAAAGTTCGCAATTTAAGGGAAAAAAAGGTGAAAAATAAATAAAAATAAAAGGGTTTTTAAAAAGGTGTTTATAAAATATTGTGTGCCACTTTAGTGTAACAATCAAGAATTCTGTAAAAAAAGAAGGGGAATAAGTGAAAATTGGGGTTAGTTTGATTTTCAACTTTGATGATGAATATCTGGGAAACAAAACCTTGCCGAAATTTTTTTACAGATTCGTAATCAGCCCCCCCAAAAAACCCCCGTATACCAAATTTGGTCAAAATCGGAGGGAGGCAACTTTCGAGACAATTACCATAATATTTTATTTAAACCTTTTTTGGGGATTGCGCAAACCTGAAAACCCCCAAGGAGAAGCCACCACTGCTCTTTGATAAAATTGCTTAAATATCTATGGATAAAATCATGTCCCCCAGGAAGGCAGAGGATTAGTACAGTACTTTCTGATTAACCCTTGTATTTTCGAGTCAAGGAACTTCTGCTAGATTTTAGGCGGAGTTTATTGAATATAGTGACATCTATGGGAAATACTGTAAACTACACCTAAAGACGTCTATAAATGAGGTTTGTGACAGACACATAGTGGTTTTTAAAAATTAAAATATTAAATGCCCTAAAGAGCCCACTTCGAGTTTTTTTCTTTTGGTTACTTTTGACATTTTCTGATGCTCCGCTCTGCTCTGACAGCACGAAACAAAAAAGATTTACTCTGACAGTTCAAAAATGTTTTAAGTTTTAACCTAGTTTTATCCAAAGTTTATTCAAGAACCTGTTAATTTCTGGATCAAAAAAACATTTTAGAAGATTAAAACCTCAAAGGAACACCTTATAGTGATGCTGGGATCCTCAGAATCACGAGTGCCCAAGATACTTTCTCAAATCGCGCTCAAACCGAACAAGATGAACAGTACCTTTTATTTAAACAAAGCCAAAGACTGCTTTAAGAACAACAATTATCCAGATGCATACGAAAATTTCGTTAACTACTTTGATAGTTTGGATGATCCCTCTACCAGTACTCCTGCAGTTCAGTTGGGGTTTACAAAACTGGTGTGTCGAATAGGTATAGTTTTAGAGGAAGCTAATGATACTGAAGAGCTTTTAAAAGTCTACCTGCAAGCTATAAACTTCTTTCCCAATAATTATATTATTCTTAATAATTTGGGAGGATATTTATTTAAGTAAGTATAAAGGTTTTGCTGTGGAACCTATATTTTTTTTAAAAGAAGTGGTTAAAGATCTGGACTCTGCAGTTTCTTTTACCTAACTTTTTTAAGATTTAGGGGTCAATTTATAAACTTGACGTTCCGTTACCGCTGCTGTTGCTGTTTCCATTAGCAAGTTAAACTTATGACGTTTAATGTAACCATTTATAAATGCACAGCAGTTGTCATATGACATTGGGCGGAAGCGAAAAGTCAACGGGAACGAAACTTTAAGTTTATAGATAGGCAGGTAATTCTACAATTATTTTGGTTTTAAGCCAAAAACAAATTTTCACTATTTCTGAAAATAAATTGACACCAGTAGGGTCACTTTTAGAGATATGTTGTGTTATTTCTGACATGTTAATCAGCATTTTAATTGAAACTTACACAAAAACAGTCCCAACAACAAGAGTCACTGCTCTTCTAAAAATCCTTATATAAATATAGTCAAATTTTGTGTTAGGTAGTTAAATATTGTCTTAAATAAAAATGTGACCCTTCTCCTACAAAGGCGACAATAAAAAGTGTGAATCAAACAGAATATTAGTGCATTACTTATGGATTTGATGTATGTAAGTTATTTAACTCTTCCAGAGTATTCCAAAAATTGTATTTTTGAACTTAGGTCACTTTTTTCTGTAGTAACGATATATATAAATATAATTTATTTCTAGGATGGGTCAAGTTGACATTGCTAGAACATATTTAGACAAAGCAGTGGCTTGCAGTAAAAATTACCTTCCAGCAGAGAAAAACCTAATGCATTGCAAGTGGCATCAAATTCCAAGATGGCATTTCAAAATGTTAAATGACAAGAAAAGGAATCTCGCTTACTATAATTCCATTACAAAAATTATTAACAAAGGTAAATATTTTTTAAATAAGAGCATGACTATTTTCAAGATATAGCTGGTTGCCATACCTATCTATTGTTTTTTAGGTTATACTAATGTTATTGATATTGGAGCTGGCTGTGGTCTTTTATCTCTTATTGCTTCACAAAATCCCGAAGTTAGAGTTACAGCGATTGAAGAAAACAAACTTCTGGCTAGAATGTGTGAAAGTATCATGAAAGAAAATGATCGAAATAATGTTAAAGTACTGAATTGTAATTCAACTAAACTATCTGAACCACCAGCAATGTAATTTTTTGGTAAGCATTTTTTTGGTAGTGTGAGGCTCCACTGTTTTTTGAAAAAAAAATCGAAAAATGAAGATATTTACAATTTTTTTTAATTGTTGCTCTTTATTGAATTTATAAAAAAAATTGTTTAAAACCTTAAAAACAATGATTTCATATTTTTTTTTTATTTGAAAAGTCAGAAAAACAATTTTTTGACTTTTGACTAAAGATTTGAAGGTCATGCATTAATTTTTCATAATATTTCTATTTTTTTTCTTGTTGCGCATCAAAAATAAAATAATGTAAAAAAATATCAATTTTTTAAATTTTGAATTGTTTTTTTATATTTAAGGAAACGCTGTCGTCATATCAAGTAATTGAATAAACAAATACAAAGTTCAATTACTTTTAGGGCAGTAGAATTATTTGTGAGTAATTGAATTACTGAAAAGTAATTCCATTACCTAAAAAAATCCAATTATTTTTGAAATATCAAAACCAATTAACAATTACAATTACTTTATTTTAGTAATTGATAAACCAATAACAATTGCTGTTTTAAAAAAAGTAATGGAATTAAAGTAAAGTAATTGAACCCATTTTTCAATTATTTAAATTTAGTTACCCACAGCTCTGACAGACAACATAACTTTTTGAAATGTCATTGCTGTCGACACTATAAAAGAAGAAGTAATTTAATTCTATTTCTTCAGGTTACCGAAATTTTTGATGTGGCGATCTTTGGAGAGAAATTGCTCGAGAGCTTAGTTCATGCCCACGAAATTTTAGTTACTGAGAAGAATAACTTTAAAATTGTACCTTGTAGTGCTAGAATATATGCAGCAGGTAATGTATATTAAAATATTAAAAAATTCTGCCCTGATAACATAAGGTTTATTATATACAAATGTACCTAAATTTCTGATATTTTTCACAACATCAAATACAGTACCTATTATCATGCCATTTTAATTTGAGAATGATTTTTTTTTAAATACATATTCTTTCTTTAAAATTATTGTTTTATTATTTCGGAGGGAACAGTACCCCTGTATCCCTACCACATTTATTATCTTAAGATGTACTTACATTTTTATTTACATTTGTCACATTTAAATTTAATTATATTAATTCTTAAAAAAAAAATATTTCTCTAAAAAGTTTTTTGTTAGTACTAATACTAAGATAATTTACACATAAATTGCAACCAACAAACACCTAGATGACCAAACACCTGTATGTGCAATAATAGTTACAATAGACTAAAAAAAAAAAATAATATACACATGAATGGAAGAAAGAAGCTCCTGGCTCCACACTATTATTAAATTCAAAAACACCCAAACCAGATTCAAAACTGAAAATCAGAAAAGGTTCCTAAATATATTATTCTTTTCAAAAATATAAGATCTACACTGTTTTTTAAAAATATGAATTTTGGTAATATTTCTTATTTCTAAAGGTATCAGGTTATAAATTTTTGGAGCAAAGTAATTAAAAAATCTTAAGTTAGCATTTGTGTTACTTTTAGGTAGTTTTATACAATCATTTAATTTACTTCTCGTTGGATAGTTATGACTAATAATATTTTTTAGATCTTTGTTTTTATAAACAAAAATTCTAACTCCCAAGACATAAACAGACCTTATGTCAAAAACTTCCCTAGAATACAACATGCTCGTAGAGTAAAGTCTATTTTTTTTATAGATAACTTTTAATATATAATTTTGTACAATGCTTAATGGGTGTAAAGCTGTCTTATACATACCACCCCACACAATAATACCATATCTCAACAAAGATTCCACAATGGTTCTATATACAGATATCAACAAGTTTTTGTTCAAGATATTTCTTAAGATATAAAATTTACACAATAGTTTTCTAATTGTTACTGTCAATTTAAAAACATGCTGATTCCATTTCAAATGCTTGTCAATAACTACACCTAAATATCGAGTATGGGAGACCTCCTTAATTTTTATATTTGAATTTCTTAATTGTATGAAATCAAAGGTTGGGCGATTTGCAAGTGTAATTGAAAAAGCAATATAAGTAGTTTTATTTAAGTTTAATATCAATTTAAAAGTATTCAACCAGTTTTGAATGACATCCAGACCATCAATTACACTTAGTTTTACTTCATCCCATGATTTTGCAGAAAAAATTACGGCAGTGTCATCTGCATAGGAAACGATTGCAGCATTTCTGAGCTTTAAATTAGTTAGTGAATTTATAAATATCAAAAATAGGATTGGACCCAACACTGTACCCTGCGGTACACCTATTTTAACCTGTTCTGGATGACATAGTATCCAATTTTACAATTACCTATAGTTTTAAAGCTGCAATCATCACCCCATATTTTCAGAAATTTCAAATTAGGTCGAGCAGTGTCAGCTTTGCAGTCTAGAAAACAGATTCAGCATTTTAGTTTATCAATTAGTTACTTCTTTAGTGAAGTATTATAAATATTCAAAATCCATACGATTGGACTCAAATTGATTTGCTGTAAAAAGTACATCTGTTTTAACCTGTTCTGGATCGCTCATAGTATCCAATTTTTACATATTGACTCTCCCATGCAGATACTTTTAAAGGCTGCCAACACTGCACCCCTCACCCCATTCTTTTCCAAAATTTCCAGAAGTAGGTGAGGGGTACGGTGTCAAACGCTTTTGCCAAGTCTAAGAAAACAGCTATACATTTTTCGTTAATTATCAAGTTTGTCAGTTACTTCCTTGTAAGGTGGTAGAGTGCATTGGAAGTACTTAATTTACTTAAAAATCCATACTGATTCGATGCTAATATT
The DNA here is from genome assembly GCA_019359885.1 of Listronotus oregonensis. Lineage (NCBI taxonomy): Eukaryota > Metazoa > Arthropoda > Insecta > Coleoptera > Curculionidae > Listronotus > Listronotus oregonensis. Next base: position 3,285 of record JAHBCN010021465.1, on the reverse strand, counting down.
GAGTTTGACTGTAAAAAGTAATAATCTATTTTTCAGGCTTTTCCCTCAAAAATCTTGGCAAAGTTATTTATTATATTTATAGGTGATAGTTAGTCCCTTTTGTTTTATCGTCTGACTTATATATGGGTGTCACCGACACTTTAAATGGTCAGGAACAGTACCACTCTTAAAAATTAAATTAATTATATGAACAAGGGGGTCAAGAAAGTAAAGGTGGTTATTTTTTATTAATTTTGTACTTATTTTGTCAATACCAGGACTACAGTTATTTTTTAGGCTATTTATTTTTTCAATTAAAATAGATGAAACTAGTACCATCTTCTTGACTTAAATAATTTGCCCCTTCCATAAAATTTTGATACAAAAACAAGTCAAATCTCTTCCTTTGTCTATTTAAGAACCATCTCCTATCTTTAAAAAAAATGTTTCGGCGTTTTTACGATATAAAGTTTAAGTCTGGCCCTTTAAATTTGACGTCATGCCAAAACGGCTTGTGCAGACACAAGTTCTGCCGCGTTCCAATATTAGTTTTTTTTGCTCCGCTAATTTATTCCCATGCAAAAACAGAAAATCCATTGCGTTCCTTTATTTCGATTTGGGTTAAATTGGCTTAATGTCAAATAAATATGCAACATAATACATATAAAGGGCAATTATACCTCAAAATCCATCTCAATTAAAACTCAAAAAATAATACATTTCACAGAAAACAGGTTAAAGCTTTAAAATCTGTTTATTATCACCTGGTTAGTAATCATGATTACCGACTTTTTGAACCAATGCAATATATTTTTTGTTGAGATGTCTTTGTCAGACGAAAATGAACAGATTAACAAATAAAAATGTCACTTATCCAAAGTGGTTTAATATTCGTATAAGCTTCGCTTGGTATTCTATTCACTCCGCTCTCATCTGACATGTAATACTGGAACTTAGTCGCAGTGGCCTTTATCGACTAGGCATTGTGAATATTTGTGGTGCTAGCGGCTTGTGACGTGTAGATATCGTTTTCGCGCGAAGGTTTTATATTTGAACTAAATGCTTGTAGCTCTTATGAAATTTCATTTAAAAAAATATTGAGTAGAAGTTATATTTAGGTATAAAGGGGTATTTTTAGCCAATTAAAAAAATATGTTCAGGGGGCCTATTGAAGACTATGATGCCTTATTTAAAGTAATCAAGAAAAAACCCATAAAGTACACTTTTTTTAGCAATCAACTACAAAAGTCCACAAGCTTATCATGTGGTCAATCCGATCAAGGAGCTAAATTTGGCAGACATGTGCATTAGACAGATCGACGCCGAACCTTACGAAGCTGAAGATTTAACTGTCAAAGACATTGAGTACTTGTCGGGACCTGTCAAAGTGTTTGACCTTGATTTTTATGATGTGGTCGATCTGAATGATTTGCTGAATAATATAGAGTTTTCGAAAATAATAGAAGTATGAAATAATTTATTTTAATTGTAGTTTGTGTAAGATAAAGTAGTTTTTTGATATTATTTTTTTTAAGAAAAGATTGTCAAATAGAACTATTTTATACTTTAGGTAAATTGTCTAAAAGCAGGACCACTAACCTCATTAGCAGTGTGGTTCGAACTAGATTTAGATGAAGAAAACACCATAACGACGAATCCGAACGACGAGAACCGAGTTAATTGCTGGGAGCAAGCGGTGTTCCATTTGGTGCACCCTGTAGACGTTGTGGCGGGAGAAGCTGTGCAATTTGAAGTTACTGTATTGGATAATCAGTTGAAATTTTACCAGGTTTGAATATTTAAAATCTATTAAATCTATTGATCTTATAGTGAAGTAAACTTAAAAATCTTTCAATTAATTAAATAAGAGTAAAAACTTGTGATAACTTTGGAAGTCAAACTTTCATTAATATCATTATGCAACCTTATGATCCAACAGAAAGTGGTATATGTAGTAAAGAATATAAATAATGTGACTTTTGTTTAATAATAATAATAATAATAATAATATTAACTATAACTTTTTGTTTGCAGATTTCTAAACCTGATACTTGTGTAGCATGCTGGCTAGTGTCAAAAGAAATTGTTACCTTTCTAAATGACGCACCCTTAGTTAGGGAAATTTTAGCTTTAACAAATAAGTTTCAAAATCCAGAATTTATCAAGAAGTTTTCTGAACCACATAAACCTGTAAGTATAGTTCATCTTTCGGTATCTGACGTGGCAACATTGCTCCATATGCTTTTTTATTAACCTTCAAATCGTTTTTTAATTGTTTCTATTGCGCGATGTTGCCACGTAATTACAAAGTACACTAAATTGTTGTCACGATCAAAGTTTACAGATTTAAAATCTAAGTCGAGTCACTTAGCTGGATCCGTTGTGATCAAATCGACATTGATTAAAGACTATTTTTTTCAGGTGATGGATTTAATGTGTTTTCCCCTATGGGGGTTTCTCTTAGCGGCCACACAGGGATGTCAGTTCTATACTACTATAAAGTCGGAAAGTGATTTTCCAATACATGGACTTTTTTGATCATATTTTAAGGGTTAATAACATTCCACAGGGTAAAATGATAGTTGTAGGTAAGTAAAAAGGACAAGGGAATTGTCGCAGCAAAAAAAAGCTATTTATTTTCAAGAATATTATTTCTATAACACTAGAATCTAAGAATATTATTGTTCTGTCGGGTTTTTTATGTTTTTTCTAATGCATCAAATAGGTGGCAGATTTAATTGAGGTTAATTTGTGTTTTAGAAAATAAGATGGGACACAACACAACAATGTGTGGTATCCACAAATATTTAAAAGAATGTCGGGCGTGTTTGTTAGATCCAATAAGTACAGATGGATCAATACATCCCACAATAGGTTTAAAGGTAAGGAAAGTAATGGTAGTTTACTTATTCTAATCTTGTTAGAAATATCAAAACTATATTGCTGACAAAGAATTTAAAGGGTTTTTATTTTTAACTCTCGACGTTTGGCAACATGCATGAAAAGACAGGTATTATACAGCTGGTATATTTCGGAGGCAACGGTGCCAGATTGTAACATAATTATCAAGCGCTAAAAATAAAAAACCCTTAATTATGCGTTGGTAAAGTATTTTTAAATTCAATGACTATTAATATAAAGTGGATTTGTAAAGAATAATTTTTTTTTTAGGAAAAGATAAGACCAGACCAACCTGATATACTCATGATGCCAACTAAAGTAGTAGTAAAAGTTGTCCTAATATATTCAGAAAAACTGGAAACGTGGGACATTATCAACGATAAAAATGTGTTTGACTTAAAATAG
>JAHBCN010021464.1:14177-24352 GCA_019359885.1 Listronotus oregonensis | reverse complement strand
TTACTGCCTTTGTTGCAATTGACTTTTCGATAAAAAAATTTTGGAAGCGTTTTCTATTAAAATATACATTGTTTTTATATTTTTCCATTGTAATAAGACTTGTCACGATTTTAAACGAGACCATTTGATAGAATAATCACTCACTGCAAAATGCTCAATTGGACAATTGACTATTAAAATAAAGGTACCGATAAACAAAGAATAAATCAAAAGTTAAGGAATCCCTGTACCAAGTTAAATAGTTCAAATATAAATGATCATTCAAATCAATATTATGGATTTTATTTTTGACCCGATGTTCCTTTTTATTTGGTTAAATAAATTATCAGGGAAGCTTGATTTACCTTCCCGTGAAAAAATATAAAGGGTTTTTCAAGAAGGATGTAAAGAGCGATATTTGTGACTTTCCAGTACCGTAGAACGGGGCTATTCGGAAATGAGGGGAATTTGAAATTCTTCTGAAAAATTAAAAGCAGCAACACAGCCTGCACGGTTTATTTGAATTCGCAAACGCTCCGCCCGCCGTTAGTAGAGATGCAAACGGCGCCTGAGTGTCTGAGGACGGAATTGTTTTATTTCGGGTGTAGAGGTGGTAGAAAAGCAGTGGTATTTGCTGGAAGAAATGTGTGTTTATTTTCCTTAAATCAAAACTGACTAAGGACGTTAGGGACAATCCGATTAATTATATGGGGTTTAAGGAAGGTTTTTATAAGATAAACATTTTATTGTTATTCTGTTTTTGTTTATTCAGTATTTTTGAAGTGGGGCAACTTGAGAAAAGTGGGGCTATTTGAAAAGTATGGGGGCTTTAAACGATCGTTATTTTTTTTGAATGGTATGAGATAAGGGGGCACATACAAAAAACATTCAGCCATGGGGGCAAAATTACGTGCCCATAGGCATTATTCCGAAAATGCATTGGCCGAGCTGTAGAGGAGGTAAAAGGCCTAACTTTAGCTAAGGCCTCTGAGCGTTTTAAAGTTCCCATCGCAACCATGCAGACGTGCGAGGAGGAATGCCGAAAAAAACCCCGGGAAGACCGCAATATTTTTAAAGAAGAGAAAATTTGCAAATATCTAAATATTGGGAACATGGGGATTTTTGATTTTTTAAGACTTTTTGCAAAAAATTACTTGGAAAAAAATTCAAGGATCGTTTAAAAATAATTTCTGGAAGAACGGCAGCTTTTCTGAAGACAAAGATTCGAACTGTTCAACAAATATTTCAACAAAAGACTTCCTTTCCGAAGGACGATAAGTTTTTCGATAAGCCAAGAAATTTTTTAGGGAATCCGCTAATGATAAATTATGAGAAACAAACCTTGCAATCCAGGCATAAAAATTATTTTTAAAAGGGATAAGAACTGGGGGGATAAATTCACCAAAACCGCCTAACAATGTATGTGGTCGCTAATGGTGAAATTACCGTTTGAGTAAAAGGTGGGCATCTTGGAACTCTGGACTGGGGGGATGGAGATAAATATCCAAAACGGGTGGTTATTCCATGTTTTCCAGATTGGTTTAGGTGGTGGTCCCATTTTTAAAAAACCTGAAAAAGGTTAGCGGTATAAGAAGGTTTTATTTTACACATTTAATTTTCATTTTAGGCTCTCATCGGAACAATTTCTTCTCACTTTTCCGAAGAATTTAAACTGAGGAAATGGATTTCATTTATTTTGCCAAATCAACCGCTGAGCCATTGGACGCCATTTTTGCCCCATCCAAAAATATTGCCGAGATTTCCACGTGGAAGAAAGGTCAAGGGCGGAAAATGACTACACTCTCAAAAGATGTTTTCCTAGATTGCTTGTACAGCTTCTGACAAGATTAAGAGAGTAAGTTGTAAAGGAAGCCAAAATTTTATCCGGTTTGCCAAAACTGGATTGCACCCTTTAAATCCTTCACGACCAAAAGAACGATTACCTGCATCGTCCGCCACAGGTACAGCTTCTAATAATTTAGATTCGAGGTTTAGAACGTTTTGGAATTTTAAAAAGAAATGGTTGGGAATTTGAGCAGCAAAAGCACCGCGTCGAAAAAAGATTTAGAAGCCGGAAAAAGTGTTTCACCGATTTGTACCCCGCGTCAAAGGAAGATCCTTTTAGTTATCCTGAAATTAGTCCATCAATCATCACATGATGAAGATCAGCTGAAAAAAGTGCGATGAAGACTATTTTTTGGAAAAGCATGATGAAAAAAAACAACCAGAAGAACTTAATGAAGAAGATCTAAAAGAAATCACTGACGATAAACCTTCCTCTTATTCACCTTAGCAACAGGGAATGATTGGGTGGTTGTTCGTATACAGACACAATTCTAAGCCAATGTAGGTCAGATAAAATCTGTAAACATGCTAAACGGGGAACGGATTTTCAAAATATCATTTTAAAAAAATCTAAAAAAGGAAAGATTTTTTCTCCTCCTGTTTAAGACGAGATAACAATAAAATGATTGTTATGATATTAGCCCCCTAAAATTGAAGGTTCAGGAAGGGCAATTTTTTATTTTGAATAATCTTTCAAAACTAAACGTAAAGGAATATTAAATACGGGTAGGTTTGTAAACTTAACCTTTAAGAAACCTTTATAATATTTAAGGCAGAGTTTTTTTATTTGTTGTTAATGATTTAAACATTTTTGTTACCTTGTTTATGTTTTTTATACTTATAGTTTAAAGATTTGAATGTTAAAAATGCTTTGTATTTCCCTTAAAGAATATTTTTTCTTATTTAAACATGTTTTCTAATTTTTTAAAAATGTTTTTTTTCCAAGTGCCCCTTTAGTGGATAAACTAGATTTATAATTTTGATGCTCAAAACCCCACCCTATTTTGGGAAGAATAAAAATTTTTAGGGCCCCCCAGAAGAGGGGCCTTAATCCAATGTAGAAATTTAAAAGCCCCTATCGCAGGTCTCTCCCACTAAAAAATTGGCCAGGTTTGCTTTTGTTTTAAAGATATCGTTAAAAACCTTAAAAAAATTCTTTTATAGCCCCGTTCTAATTTAAATTTATTATGGAGTATGACAATAAGTTTGATTTGTTTTGTGGCTATCTGGTAAAAACATTTAACAAAATCTACCCAAAAAAAACCAGAAAAAAAGGGATCTAAATGGAACAAGGGTATTAAAATATCTGAAAGCATAAACGATCACTGGGCTACATATAAATACACTAACAGCAAAAGTAAAACACTTTTTTCAAGAAATAAGAAAAACGTTCAGAGACGTAGTAAAAAAGGCAAAAAGTATATAGGTACTTTCGAAAAAATTCAAACTGCAAAGTCCTCACCAAAAACCTGAGCGTGAAACGAAATAGGGGAAGAACGAAAAAACAAAAGACCAGATAAAACTAAAAATAGACGGCACTTTAATTGATAAACCAACAGACGTCGCAAATGAATTAGATAAATATTTCAAATAGCTAAGAAATAGAAAAAAATACCAACGTAATAAAATATACAACAAAAATAACTTTTTACAGGTGAGTCGTTCTTCCTATTCCTACAGGATAAATAAGGTCAAAGATATTTTAGAGGGTTTACAAAAACGTAACGGGGCTGGACGAACCACTGAACTTAGTGAGGACCATGTCATTGGAGGTTTTGGAGGTAATGACTTGCCCAAAATGAATCATTTAATAAGGAATATTTAAATGCCTTAAATGACCAGAATTGACAAAGGGGGAAAACACTCAACCCACCACCTACAGACCCATTGCAATACCTTTGATCATTTCAAAACCAATAGAAGAATTAGTTACAAATAGGATGATGACCTTTATAGAAACACAACTTTAATTTAAAACCAGTTTGCATTCCAAAAAATAAGAAAATTTTAGATGCCATTCATCACACTCTGGATATAATATATCAGGGAAAAGAAAGTCCATGTTATATTATTTATCGATCTGGAAAATGCATTGATTGTTACTTTGAAATATTGTTATAAAGCTAGAGGGCTATGGATTAAGAGGCATGATTAACAAATGGATTAAAGGCTTTTTGAAAGATCGTATGCAATAAGTAGAAATCTCTGACAATTAAGGTCACCAAATAAGATCAAAGACAAAACCTACAAATATTGGAATTCCACAGGGGTCAACCCTGGGACCTCGTTGTTTTTCTGCAACCACCATCTTTCCCGTGGATGATGCTTACACTTTTTGCAGACACAACAATAACATGGGTTACCGATAACGACGTAGAACTACAACGCAAAGTAAATTACGACCTAAAAATTATACAAAATTGGTTTGAAGTTAATAGATTATCCTTAAATGTAAAAAAGTCAACAACAAAACCGGCTCCAAACCGATAATTGAAATAAACAAAAAATAGGGTGCATATTGTTAACAAATACAAATTTTTAGGCTTGACAATAAAGAACAATTTAAAGTGGGATCTGCACATATCATTCTTGGCAAAGAAATTGTCATCAAGTCTGTTCGAGAGTCACTTGAGATATGGCATATTGCAGTGGGGTTATAAAATCGATTTTGACTTTTATTTTTCTATTACAAAAACGAGCTATGCGCATTTTAAATGGAACCAAGGACCAACAAACACCCTGCAAACCTATTTTTAAAAAAAATAATATTTTAACTATATTTTATCTGTGTATTCTGGAGAGTATCTGTTTTATACACAGCAGTGTTGATGTAACCACAAAGAGACGAGACATCCATTCCTATAAAGCACGCCAGAGAAATGCACTCGAAACTCCATTTTGCCAGTTTTCATTAACACAAAATACAATACGTCATAAAGGAAAAATGGTTTACAACAAACTACCTACGACATTAACAAGCATTGGAGGAGAGAGGGAATTTAAAAGAAAACTGAGAATTTTCCTAGGACTCCTTACAACTACGAGGAGTTCCTAAGCAAAACTATTGTACCTGATGATATTATTATGTACTTTGTCTTGAGTGTGATGAAGCATTATTTGTATATTTAATTTGTTTTTTATGGTTTTAAATTTTATGTTAAGTTTTATACAGACTTTAAGCTTTAGGTCTCATATTGTTATACAGCATAATCTGCTTTTTAATAAATTGAAATGGAAATATAAAAAAAAATTGTGAAATAACCATTTGGGGCTTTTTTTCCATAGAATATAAAAGATTACTTAAGAGGGTTTTCCGGTTTGGAGCTCTGATTTTTACCTTAATTTCAATAATACAAGGTTTGAAGCCCTCTATACAAGCTCCCTGGCTTTCAAATCGGGACGATTTTCTGTGAATGTATGGGGCTGGATAAGTATCTATGGAGCCGCTCAAAATAAAAGAACATCTAGTAACACATAAATATTTGTTGTTTATACGCTAACCCTTTGCATGCCATGGATACTTAATAAATAAATGTTAAAAGTAATTAATTAACTAACTATTTATTAGCTCTTATTGGTTTTAGTGTTTATTTCCTAAACGTCGCACTAATTTCAAGACCGCCACCTGTATCTTTTTAGGTTACTATATGTACTTACAAGGAAATTAAAGTCTCAGAAAGTTCAAATTGTAAGAAGCTGTCTATCCAAAAATGAGACGCTTTCAAAAACGAACCATTAAAAAAGTGCCCATTGAGAATATGGTAATATTAGGTCGTATCTTTTTTGTTTCAATTCACTTCCCAACACACAGGCAGCGACAACGTTGAATCGTTGCCTTGCCAGAGTGACTCAACTTATATGGCGTTTCTGTAAACTTTGGTTGCACCTTTGTTTCATAAAGGTGTTTAATCAAAAATAAAGAACAGTCATTCTACAAAAATATCTTTTATTAAAAACAGGAAATATAATTTTTCAGTTTCAATGTAACTAAATATAAAGAATAAATAAGTTAAGTAGTAAAACGTAGGTAGATTTATACGGAGTCTTAAAAAATAAGCGCAAATGAAGACCTTTTAACAGGAATACTGCTGTTTTGTATGCTTTTTTTTTAAAAAAAAACTGAAAACTAGGTGTGTAGTGCCACAAAACATTCAGATTTTTGTATTTTAATACCTTTGTAAATCGTGTGTTTACTAAGGTTCGCCAAAGAAAAATATTTTTAAACACACTGTATAAAAACCACAATAATAATAATAATTGTAAAATAGGAAACATAAATTAAAATGTTGCAAGATAAAAAAAAACATTTTTAAGTCTTAAAAGTGACATAGATCGTAAAAAAAAAGAATAATATCCAACTGGGCAAATACATAAATATCTTGTTCAAAAATACTATACACGTTATTAAATTTGTGTTTAAAAATGTTACAAACCTAAATTAAAAAAAAAAAAAATAACGTGTTTTAAAAAATATCATCACACTGAATTTTCTTATTAGGTGTGCAGTCGAAAGCTCGTTGGAATTCTGAAAGCTGGGACCAAATTAAATACAACCTGAAAAAAACAAAATATATTTATTTATTTTGTATAATTAAGTAAAATTAATAAAACACGATTTTTCTTTACTGTAGGACACTCCAGGAGATTGAAGTTTGATATTCGCCCAATTTTTTCGATAGTTTTAAATAAAAATAATCTCATGTAAGTTCTTAGTCACAACAGAATTAGTTTTATTAATGTTAAAATGTTAAAAAAAAACAATAAAGACCTGAAATTCTAAAACAAAAAAATCAATATTCTGACACTGGTCTTACTACTTTTAATACATATTGGTAAAAGTGAATAATATATGCAGACTTACATTTTTTTCTCGGACAATCTAAATTTTACCATGTTTTCATACACTTGGTATTGGCTGGTGGATTCTGAACACTGGCTCTAAAAGAAAATAATAATCATTAAAAAAAAAACTATTTACCATACAAATTTAAAATTAGCTATTTCGAAAGCCGTTAACAGTGCCAGGATGTTCAAAATTTTTTATCTAAAAAGTGAGAACTGCGACCCACACATATAACCCAGGGTTGTAATAAATCATGATTTAAAAAAAAAATCAAAATCGCGATTTAAAAAAAAATCATGATTTTTTTTTTTTTTTTTTTTTCAAGCACAATAGAAGTTTGTAACGTGTCCTTATTCTTAAACATTCTCCTTTTCCCCCCAATATTTTTCGTTTTTATAAACTCTTATATTAAATATTTACCGCGAAAAGCACGCCTTTTTGAAAATTCTGTCCGAACACGCAGATTTACCGGTCTACATAAAGGGGGAGGAACGCGGACGGGGCTTTTCCTAGTTAAAATCTGTGCACGCGAGCATTGTTTTTAGCTACTGAAACTTTTGATATTGTGTAAAATATAAAATATAGTTTTTGAACATGTCGTTTCGAAGAAGTGGTAGAAAGAAAGCCCTTTTTATCTGGCATTTTTTTAAAGAAAAATCGGGGAAAGCGGAGGAAATCCGGGATGTCGCGCTACATGTAAAAATGTAATTTAGAAATGCAAGGATTGGTGGAGAGGATGAAAAAGCACGGGAAAAATGTAAAAATGTAAATAATGAAGACATCGATACTATCGATACTTATAGTGACTCGTCATTCTCGTCAACGTTATCACAATAACAATCAGTTTTACCGTAAGTACCTTTTTTTATTTGTTAATTTTTAAAAATGGTGTTGAAATATTTTTCCAATTTTCCATGTTTGGAAATTTTTAAAACTTTTGGTTCCTGGTGCACTTTATGTGTCACGGAATTTCAAATTTTGAAAATGCTTTGGAATTGATACTTTTTTTTTAACACTAAACACTATTTGAAAAAAAAAATTTTGGATAAACAATATTTTCTGAAAAAAATAAAATTTTTTTATTTTTTATCCAAGTAACTATTAAGGTTGTAACTATGACAACACAACACCTTTTATTTCTCAAAAAAGTGGCTCATCCAACAAGTTTTTATTTTTTGCTTTAAATTAAATCGATTCTATTTGACGGGCTCTATCAAAACCAAACTAGAAAAATTTTAAAATTCCGTGACACATAAAGCGCACCAGAACCCAATGTGTTTTCTTAGATACTTTACATACATCTATCATCTATGGACAAGGGCCTCATATTGTTTTTTTTAATTGCAGGTACAACGAAATTCAAGCATAAATACGTCACAAATTCAAACTGAACAAAACTTTCAGCAAGCAAGTACGTCGCACCAGTTTTCCCTTCAATCCCAGTAAACAAAAAGAAAAGAATGTAATACTGACAAACTGACATTACTGACACAACTTCTTCTGGATCTCTGATGTCTTTTGTTGTACGTACTAGTAAGTCTGCCAAAAATGAAATTGATAAGCAGATTTCCAGAGCCGTTTATGCAATTAATAGCAGTTTCATCTGCCTGGAGCAATCCGAAGTTAAGAAAGCTATAGCACTACTGGGGCCTGGATATAAACGCCCATCGAAACGATGTTCAGGCAGACTGCTTGAATCAAAATATATCAAGAAAGAAGCAAATGCTTTAAGGGGTTGTCTAGAAGTAACGTTTGTTTTTCACTGATGGATGGTTTTAATTGCTAATGAACCCATAGTATGTGCAACAGTTACTGCAGAAAATGGCTCCTCCTTTCTATTCGACACTGTAGATAAATGGGCATCCACATACATCCGACTACCTCCCGAAATTGCAGCAACCCTTTAAACAAACTAAAAACCGAGTATGATTATACAGTGAGTAGTTTCGTGACAGATAATGCAGCTGACATGTCTGCAATGCGGAATGAAATAAAGGCATCTGATAAATTTGTAATAGCATATGGCTGTGCTACCCAATACTAAATTTATTATGTAAAGATTTGGAAATCGTTGATATAAAAGAGCATGTAGTCCAAACGTAAAGTTTAGGAACCATCACTTTGCATCTGCAACATATGCCAAAGAAGAAGGCAAAAACTAGTCATACCTAGTGATGTTCAATGGAACTTGCTTGCAGGTGCTTGCAAAGTATTTACCGAATCATGGCCCATACTTTTTAGAATCAGTAAAGAACACAAAAAAAAAGATTGACAGTATTATCAGGGAAAAATTTCAAACATTCATTTAAAGAAGTGCTGAAGATTATCTCAAAATTCTTGCCAATTTCCATTGCCATAGATAGGTTGAAAAAGACCCACTTTTAGGTGTTGTAGAGCAATTTAAAATATTAGAAGATTACTTTGGAGAAACTAATCTGATATTACATCAACTGCAAAATTTTAAAATCGATATAATATGTGTATAACCCCGTATCATTTGCTGGCATTTCCCTTTTCGACCCAACGAAAAAAACAAAGTTTGACATATACTGAAAAAAAATTGCATTACAAACTGCAAAAGAACTGTATCCAGATAGTGGTTTATTACCACTAATCATCAAGTTTCTTGCCAAATCAGAGCCTTTTAAAGATATTTGTTTCAAGATGATTTCCTGAAAAGCGTAAAACCTATTGAATGGTGGAAATCACAACGAAACGCAGATATTATTGAAAAAGAACTTCCCCACAACTGCTCTGTGCAGCTGTTCTTTGCATCAGTAGAGAGGATATTCTCAACATTTGGTTTAGTGCACTCTAAGCTACGCAATCGATTAGGTACTGAAAAAAGCTGCCAAACTACTGTTTCTTTACAAATATTACAATTAAATTTGTTTTTTGTTTTGAATATTTTCTGCAATAATACTTCCATCTATGTGTTCTTGTGTTTTTGTAATAAATTAATTTACTATACTAACATAATTTATTTTTGTTTCAATTTTTCTTCATAGCCCAAATTATTTTTTTTTATAATTTTTATTTTTGATTTTAATCATGATTTAAATTTAAAAAAATCAAATGATTTAAATCGTGATTAAAATCAATTGATTTAAATCCTTGCAACCCTGCTAAATATGCAGGATGACTCTCGTTGAGCATCCGATTAAAAGTTCTAAAAAAACCAAAAAATTTTTTTTTGAGATTTGACATACGGCCATAATAGGTGATAATCTACCTTCTAAAGATATTTTGAGCAGTGCAGCGTTGCCGGATCTACCCGAAACCAATGGCAACATTGTAATTTTAAATAGAACACCCTATATTTTATTACACATTCGGATCCTACACCAAATTCCAAGTAATTTTCGTTAACATCTATCTATAGTTTTCCCACCGTTTTGAGAAAAATAATTAATTACTATGTTTTTTTAAAAAAAATCACCATTCAAAAAGGTTTAATATCACGTGCCTAACCGAACTGAATACTAGAATTTTTTTGGGGTTGACAATA
>JAHBCN010021464.1:0-14160 GCA_019359885.1 Listronotus oregonensis | reverse complement strand
AAACGGTAGGAGATAGGTATAGATAGATGAACAAAATTACTTAACATTTTGTATGGGAACCCGGAATATGTAATAAATTATAGGGTGTTCTATTTAAAATTACAATGTTGCCACTGGTTTCGGGTAGATCCGACAACGCTGCACAGGCCAAAATATTTTTAGAAGTTAGATTATCACCTATTATGGCCGTATGCCGAATTTCAAAAAGTTCTTTTTTCGGTTCTCCAGAACTTTTAATAGGACACTCAACGTGAATCACCCTGTATACTGAATGCTATTGGCCTTAAGGGGACCACTTTTGTAAAGAAAATTTTAATTTTGAAATTTGCAAAAAAAGTTTTTTTGGTGCCCCCACAGGAAAAAAATCGGACTTTTTAAAGCAAATTGAATTGTTTTCGTGAATTTTATCCAGAGGCGTAGGTAGGATTTTCAATATTTTATCTAAAAAGTGAGACATGAAACCCACACCGATTATATACCAGAGGCTATTGGCCTCAAGGGAAACACTTTGTTAAAGAAAATTTTTATTTTAGAATTTACGAAAAAGTTGATTTTTTTGAAAATTGTTAGGTGAAAAAATTTCAACTGGCTACGACTTTTAGAAAAACATAGATAATTTTGCGAAATTTTGGATTTCAAGATGAAATTCACAAAAAATACAAAAAAACAGATTTGCTTTTAAAACTAGAATATATAATGTTATAAATACCAATTAACAATATTCTAAAATTAAATAAATAACTTAATCTATATTTAAAAATTATAAACTTCATTAAGTCCTAGGTCTTCCTGGATTGTTCCTAGTACCGATGCTGCATTACCCCGTTGCACAACTAAACCAATTCTTTGGATAATGAAACTTCGAGATTTTTTGCATTGTATTTTTTTGCAAATTTCATTAATAAAACCCTTAGCCTCATCACCCAAAGGACCAAAAGTTTCAACAGCAAAAGGAATGAAGATAAAGCGTTCTTCAAGCTCTTTATATTTTAGATGTTTTTATTCTCGGCAATACGAGCAGCCGCACCTACAAAATTAGAAGTTTTGTCCAGATAGATTTTGCAAGTGTATGGCTGCAAGTAGCGTCCCAAAGTAATTGTTTTCCATATTTCCAGGGAATTAAGGTCATTCCATCTACCCGTTTTCCATCGCTTCTGCAAACTCCAAGAGGCTCTAACACAAAAGGATTTTCAGCTAAAATCAGAGCTCTTTGATAATGTCATTTATCTGACTGTGTCTAGAAGAACGCCCTGCGCTTTTTTTGCAGCTTAACCCATGTAGGCCATAAATATCAGCATTTTCGCCGAAAACGCAGGTGTGCTCTCCACACACAGGCAGACCAAGTCCGAGAGCGATGGAAATATGGAATGTTTTGTTATCTAACAAATTTCCCAAGGACGAAGATGGAAGTGCGTTAATCCAAGCATTACTTTCAGGGGCCTGAAGAGCAAGTAGACGTGCCTTATCTTCACTTGTCTGGCACATGTTTGTCATATATTTTTGTGACGAGCTTGACAAATTAAAAAGTCAAAATCTTTCTGTTTTTTTGGTAATTCTTGTGGTTGATTTTGAAGATTGCAAACAGATACCAAAACTGAGATTTTTTTCTAGAGGGCACCCAAAAAATCAACTGGCATGTGTTCAAAAACCAACGCATTAAGCGATGCCATATGGGTTTTGATATAATTAACAATACAAATTTTCAACGTCTTTTGTTAATAGGTATCTTTAAACTTTCATAAATCATGTTTTCATTTATAAAAAATAAAACAGAGTTTAATTTTTTTTAGTTATAGTTTCAACTGGATCGAAATGGGTACAGTTATTGGACCAAAAAAAAAAAAAAAAATCCGTGCCACCATGTTATCCCCCATTGCCTCGAGGTACATGTGTATTAGTTTGTTTCATTTAATGAATAGAACATTTTGAATTAATTTTTAAATGAATCGGAGTTGCTGTACTTACTTATACCAAAGAAATATTGTTTTTAGCAAAATTTTTAATGGCCAAAATTACTTTTTTGCTTATATCTCCTTAATTACTTATTTTATTTAAAATATGTATATAATCTTTTCTATAGAGCTTATTAAAAAGCATTATTTTGTTCAGTACATTTTTTCGTAGCTCTTTTAGTTTTTAATATATTTGCGTTTTTATTTTAAATTTAAACCGTTAAAACCTAAAAACTAAAAGAGCTAGAAAAAATTTTATTTAACAAAAGTTAAGTAATTTTATTGGATCATTAGTTTTGATAATATACATTTTTTTATAAAATTAACAGTTTTCAAGTTATTTTAAAAGAAAAATTCACGATTTCTCCTAGGTAAAAAGGAATTTAAAACCGCTGAGTTGAGGCAGCAGAGCGGCTTTAAATTGAGTATAGTTTATAGTAATATAAAAAAAAATGTTTCATGCGTATCTCTTATTGAATTTGTTTGGCAAAACTTACCTGCGAATAACTGAGAAAGTATAGGGATGATTCTTCAAACTGCTCCAAACCACCTTGATGAACGTGTTCAATATTACTTAAAGCAGCTTGCAAGGCCTAAAAATTAAAAAAGAAATTTTCAGATAATTATAGACTTTTTAATTCATGTTTTTTACTATATTTTTTTTATTTTTTAGTTATCGCTGCCATATTTATTTAATATCCAAATCATGGGGGTGCATAAAAAAAACTAAGTCCACCATCTTTGGGAGTTCGCCATATTGGATAGTTTTTTTTACAATTACCAGTCACTAATCACTTTTTCTTTATCACTGCCTTCACTAACTTCTGCCCCATTCGGTCCCTTTCAGTTACTTTGGCCACCCCTTGCCTAACCTTTTACATTACGTAGAGTATGTTGAATTAGATTCAACACAGAAATATTGGAATAGCTTTACTTAGTAACAAATTGTACACCTTTGTACGGGAACTTATACTTGTACTTGTTTACTAAAGATAATGACAAACAATTTTTTGTACTGGCATTAAGAATTGAACATTCCGGTAATTTTTCCGAAATGCGAGAACAAACTTTCAGGCAATGGTTTAATGAGAAAAATTAAAGCCATACTTAAGAATACAACATTCCAGCAATTTTCCCCAAATGCGAGAACAAACTTTTGGGCCCTCTTTCCTTGAAACGAGCGGTCTTATTAAATTGAATCTTTTTTCGCCTTATCTCCGATAGACGGTACGGCGACTCGTTTTCTCTCGAGCGAAATCTTGAGACCTTATTGGATGTGTCCACCTGGCATGCATTACCGGTTCACGGAAACATGTCGACATTCGCGTTGCGTAGCGATGAGCGGTTTTCTTTCATTTCGATGTTAGGAATTTGATAAAGCGCTGTTGTCACTTTTATTTAGAAAATTTGTTGTTTAATTTTAGATTTTTAATATTTTATTAAGAATTAGAGAAAAAGTTAACTTTGGCCTATTGAACAATAGCTTTCAAGTTGCAAGGAGTGTTTCTGCAACATCAAGTAACTACAACTGTTCTAAAAAAAATGGATTGGGTTGTTCTTTCACATCCACTTTATAGTCCAGATTAATCACCATGCAATTTAAATCTCCTTGAAACGCTGAACGAGGCATTAGGCGGCTCAAAATTTTAAGACAATGATGATGTTGCTAAGTTTGTACCCAGGTGGCTTATTGTTGTAACCATGGTTACTGACATTTTGATCCAATGCAATACATTTTTTGTTCAGTTTTTTCTCAATCAAAAATAAACAGTGGCGTCTCGTCGTCATGTCTAAGAGGGGATCATAGACACCACTTATGTCCAATTTTTTGATTTTAGAAAGAAACAGATTATAATCAGGGACGGATGGGCGCTAGGATGGACATTTGGAGTGATGCAGCGTCATAAGAGTTTTGTCTTCACCCCCTCCCATATAAATTAAATTAATTAGTATATATATATATATATATATATATATATATATATATATATATATATATATATTTATTCCTGGAAACACCAGATTTTTTTTTCAAATAGATACATACGTAAATGGCGGCTGCCTTTAAACTAGAAAGTTCGCAATTTAATTGAAAAAAGGTGTAAAACAAATAAAAATACACTGTCTTAAGGGTGTTTATAAAAATGTGTGCCACTTTAGTGTAAAATAGAATTGTGTACAAAAGAAGGGGAAAATAGTGAAAATGAGGTTAGTTTGATTTTCAACTTTGATGATGAATATCTCGAAAACGAAACGTTGCCGAAAAATATTTTTTGAGATTGGTAATCAGCGCCCCGAAAAACCCCCGTATACCAAATTTGGTCAGAATCGTAGAGGAGGCAACTTTCGAGACAATTACCATGTCTTTTAATAAATGTATGTATGAGTATATTGTACCTTTTTGATTTTTTCTGGGAGGGCGGCGCCCCATAGCCCTCCCTCACAAGCCACCATTGCAGTCAAATAAAAACTTAGAGCCAAATGAAGGTTAACATTTAAACCCCTCTTGTACTACTTACCAAAAATACAATTTTTCTCTTAATTAAATATGGAACTAAGTTATATTAGGAAAAGGTGTTGTTTTCTTACCTCATTGGCTATTCTTACTGCTGACAATTCTGTTAACAAAACCAAAGCTGTTTCACTGGCTCTTGAAGTTGGTACATCTAAGTTTAAATCCAAAATAAACCTAAAAAAATATTTTTTAAACTTCTAAATGGGTCAAAGTCAAAATGAAGCAAAACTAACCTCGATAAACAGTTGGTAGCTCCCTGAACTGATCTGATGGAGTCATTAACAGTCATATGAAATGGAGAGAGGATTTTTTTGTCAGACGTCCACAAACTACCGTATGGTAAAATGGAAGAGAGAATGGCATGAGCAATTTCTTTGCCTAGACGACCATAAATTATGGGGCTGAAAATGAAAAATAATCCATGCAAGGTTTCTAGTCAATAACTGATATTATTCTAATGAAAAATATCAATATTTATTGTATTAACATAGAAAAGCCATACAAACTTTGTTTCATTTAAATTTTGGAAAAAATGGAAAAAAATGTTAACAAAATAAATAAAAGATACTTAGTTTTAATATATTTTTTTAATATTTTAAAACAGCCAGCAGTCAGATGAAGGTAAATCTGGCGAAAATGATATTGCAACCACTTGTATTCTAGGTTATTGATTTCCGCGGTGGATTTTTGAGCTGTATTAGGAAATGAAAAACGCTGTTCAATGTATGGCCTTTTTAAAATCGCAGTTTAAAAATTTTTTTAGTTTTGATATTTTGGTCACAGCCCTACTTCACTTTAACAAGCCGTGAACAAGGAAATCTGGCAACTATGCCTTCAGATCTAGCGACACACGTTTGCTCAGCTGTTTAGTCATATGATTTATGTTGAATGACCTGTTCTCTGTTGTGTTATTGTGAATAAATCAACTTTTTTGAAAGAAAATATTGTTAAGATAAAGACTAAACCTGTAAAAGGTCTTACTCGTGTGAAATTTGTGAGTGACCGGGCAGGTTTTTTCCGCAGACATTGCGTAAAAACAAGAATATCTGCGGGTGAAAAGTGCCGGTGTTATAAAGTACTTAAAGTAAATGGCGGCAAATGAACTTGACATTTTGTGGTGGTGCTTTTTAAAAATAATTAAAATTGAAAGTGTATTTTAATGATTCGTGTTTGGCTTTAATTTTGAACGTATTTTTTTAGTTATTTTTTAAAAACAGTAACAATATTAGCATTGGAAATTACCGTAAGTACGTAGGAAATATACATTTTGGAATTTTGTCGTTCGTTTTGATTTTTGTTATTGCGTTGCATAGGTACTTGGTGCCTGCTTATTAGATACTATTTAGTTACTGTTATTATTATTATTTTCCTGGTAATCTCGGTATTTTCAATTTAATTAATTTACCATGCCAAGTCCTTGTTGTGTGCCTGGCTGCCTGGGGCAAACCAATTATAAACTTCTCTGATGCAGGAGAACAGCTGTATCTGTTTTCACCTTTCCAAAGGACGAAACCTTAAAGCCCATTGGCTTAGAATATTCTTAGACAGTCATGGCTTACCCTCAAAATATTCTGTGGTTTGCGCTAAGCATTTTGTAGAAAGTGACATTATTAGAGAGGATGATTATCGCTTGCCAGATGGGTCAATGCAAAAGGTACCTACCAAAACTAGATAAAGTTAAATGCAGTGCCTAGTATTTTTCCAAATTTACCACATTACTTCTCAAAAACAGTCCCTGTTTCCTGAAAAAGTCCTTGCTGAAAGCTTGGCATAAACTTGAAAACAATAATGGTCGCCTTACAAACGACACTCATTCTGCACTTTGCCATAGTCCCTCTGTTTTACTAGAAATAATTGACTATTCATTTTAAAAATTTGATTTGTCGTATATTTTACCAGGTAAATTTACTACTGAAAAGTTAGAAAAAGATTTGGTAAATACAGACTTCTGGGAGGTTGTAATTTAAATGTTAGCTTTGATGATATTTTAAATGCTGAGAAAAAATTAGACTCAAACATATATTTAGAAGCGCTGCTGATGGTAATTTCTCTTTAGCGAGATTAAAAAACAGGGAGACAGCTGTATCCAGGAAAATGATCTTGATTGGACAATACCTCAAAATAATTACACTGAAAAATTTTTGTTTTACCTGAAACTGAATACCTAAATGAATATGAAATTGACAAATCGGTACAAATTTATATAGCCTGTTATGCTGCCCACAAAATTGTAAAAAATATAACAATTGTAACATCTGTGTTTCTTTTCTTGTTGAAAGTAAGGGAAACCTAATTGACGACGAATACTTTGATTGTCTACAACGTGGCGGTTTAAAGGTTCCTACAGAAATTGTTAAAGACGTTCTTTTTCCATATGTGCGCGATTTTTGAGAAAATTATTAATGACCCTGATACTGAGAGTGACTTCCTTAAAAATGGAAAATCAAAAAGCTATCCTGTGTGATCTAACTAATTTAAGCACTAGACAACATGAAGGCTTTAATGATTTATGCTCGCAATGTATTTGTGGTAACGAGAACAAAAATATGTTCATTATGATGTGCTCTATATTTTCAAACATTCTTTAAATAATTATGTTAAAAAAGAAATAACAAAAATGCCACAGAAAAATCGGAAAAGGCTGAGTCAAAAAACAAAAAAGGAAACTAGACACATTTAATAAATAAATAAACAAAACTAAAACTAAGTACAATTACTAACTAAATGTTAAATTACACTTGTTTCCTTTTACAACAGCATCATGTTCTTATGCCTTGACCTATGCACATAAATTAATTTGTTTTAGAGTTTAAATATTATATAAATATATTTATTTTTTCAATTATTATACTGATTTAATTATTTTAATGGAAATATCAATACTATTTACGCGATCTTTGAATTGGCCTTAAATGAATTTAAAAATACGCGCCTGATACCCGGATTACGCCATCGCGCCGAGGGAAACCGATCGAATCTCTTGCCGGTTGCGGCGTTGCCAAGTGGTTGTTCACGGCTTGTAGTGAAGTAGGGCTGTGTTTTGGTCGATTCAGCGTATTAACTGTAATTGTCCGATTTGAATGTAGTAAACGAATTATTAAACTTTATATTTTATTCTACCACTTGTATATCTTCGATTCAAATTGCATTTTTTTTACCCAGGAAAAAATCTGAAAATTCGGTTTTTTTCAATATAACTTAAAAACAATTGATTATAAAAAAAAGTTATATTACCAAAATTAATGATCTAATAAAACTACGCAACTTTTGTTAAATAAAATTTTTTGTGGTCCTTTTATTTTTTAAGATATTAACAAATTAAATCTAAAATAAAAACGTAAATATTTCAAAAACTATAAAGGCTAGAAAAAATGTATTAAACAAAAATATTTTTTTAATAAGCTTTATAAAAAAGGTTAAATACACTTTTTTAATGAAATAAGTAATAAAGGAGATATAAGCAAAATAGTGATTTTGCCAAAAATTTTGCCAATAACAATCTTTTTTTGGTACAAGTAAGTACATCAACTTAAATCCATCTAAAAATTAATTTAAAATTATCCATTCCTTTAATGAAACAAACGAATACACATGTTCCTCGAGGCAATGGAGGATATTTTATTTAATTTTTTTGGTCCAATAACAGTACCCATGCCGATCCACTTGAAACATTAACTAAAAAAATAAACTCTATTCTATTGAACAAAAAAATGCCTCCTCTGGGTGTTATATACCTGGCAGGACGCTTAACATTTCTCGATCTCCTATGCTACTATGTGTATGGCTCATCGTTTAACACTGACCAACATTCTAAAACTTTTTGCCTCCCCGGAATGATTGTGGCGGGATTTTATATATTTTGGCCTGCTGAATCCAGATCTGGCTAGATTTTCGATATCAGCCTTCAATAATGAGGGAGAGACACATGTTTTGATATTAACAAAATTCAAAAAAAACTCACTTTAATACTGATTTATTAATTTAAAAAATAAAAAGGTATGATACATTTAGTAACAGTTAATTTATGTTCAGTATAAACATTTTCAAGTGTTATTTTATTTTAATATTCATTTCTTGAACTCTTCCTTTTATAAGAAAGACTGGATGTTTCTCGTATTAGGGTCCAGCTAGTGGCAACATATTTGGCTCCACTTTCCAGTATATCTTTTCTCTATCGATGCGATGTCTGGTGAAATCGTTCCCATGCTCGTCCGATATAGCTCCTAGATTTTCAGGAAAAAGTCCAAATGGGAATGGAGAAAGTGAAGTTTTAGGGACATGTTGCATTTTAAAATATGATAGGCCGTGAGCAGTTCTTCCATGAGTTCACGATAATTTTCTGACTTGGTGTTCCAAGAAAATTTTTGCAAACACTTTCAAATGATTCCATGCCCGTCTTTCATGGTCACTTAAAATGTCCGTGAAGTTGGCATCTTTAAAGAGTTGCCTAATTTGGGGACCAACAAAATTCCTTCTTTAATTTTGGCTTCACTTATACGTGGAAATTTCTTTAAATAGTTGAAAGCATTTCCGTTTTTATCCAGTGCTTTAAAAAAATTTTTGATCAATCCTAACTTTATGTGAAGTGGAGGTAAATATATTTTTTCTTTCTGAACTAACGGTTCTCGGGTCAAATTTTAACTCAACTTCTATTTTTTCACGTGGAGGCCAAACCTTTATTTTATAATGTTTGTCTCTTGCACGGCTGTCCCACTCACACAAAAAGCAGCAGTATTTGTGTATCCTGCCCTGCAGTCCTGTCAATAACGCTACCATTTTTCAAATCTGCACATATATTCCCATTTGTGATCTTCGTACTTTATACATCTGAGCATCATCTTCAGATTGTCATATGTTTCTTTTCATATTTACCGAATGAGCTATAGGAACGGATGGATGTTCATTTCCATTATAAAGAAAAACAGCTTTAGACTTGTTTTAGACGAATCTATGAATAGTCTCCATTTATCGGGCGTATATGGTAAGTTCAGTTCGACCATTAGGCCAGGAATATCATGGCAAAAAACTAAATCACCGTCCGCTGCAAAATCTTTTGAGAGTAGATTCCCTTTTTCTGTAGATGGACACCTTAACTCCTTTTTCCAAGAGGTTCCACTGCTGCAGGCGGGATCCGAGAAGTTCCGCTTTTGTTTTCGGGAGGTCCAAGTCACGAACAAGGTCATTCAATTCACCTTTAGTGATTAAATGAGGGGGTATCGGGCAAATCCATGATACTATTACTAGAAGATAAAAACCCCTTGGCGATTTAATTTCGTACGACGTTGAGCATGACGTCACTCGACGACAACAATTTCTGCTTGTCGGAAAGCAGTGTTTTAAAGCCTTTTTAACGTTTATTGTATTTTGGCATTATATGACGTTTAAAAAATAAATAAATCATGCGCTTAATCCATCTAACATCTAAACAGAAATCGGGAAAGCCATATTAAAACTCGCCGTTTCTGGGGAAAAGTCGTCGAGTGCGTCAGGCGTGCGAGAGAGATAGGCTTCTCATGCGTGGGTTTATCTTTGAGAATAGTATCATGGGGCAAATCAATGGAACTAGGATGTAGCTTGGTCCGGCTTCTGGCGAAGTACTTCGGAGTCTGATTCCGAATCAAGTGTAACCTCAGGTGGTTGGGGAATGGGTAATGAATTGTCATGGGGTACTGGTCGCATTGCAGACGGAACATTGGGATACTGAATGCTACGCTTAGTTTTGCTAGTAATCTTTGATATTCGTATGCAAAAATAACAATCATCTACGTGATTACGAGGTTCCCTCCAAACCATTGGAACTGCAAATGGCTTAGATTTATGCGTACCTTTAGCCATCCCGTCAATGTTCTCGAACACGAACTGCAACACACTTTGGGGCCCAGGACTTATCTTGATCGCCAACTTTACATCCAAAGTACAGTTCATAGCCTTTTTACTAATGAAGATATTGGTTTTTGGTACGCCTTCGCGGTAACTTCGCCACAAATATAACAGAATTTATCAGCTTTATTAACACAAATTCGCGTCGACATTTTTCTTACACGTGTGATCTATCTAATCGAAAATCAACAGATGTTTACTAAATGATTATAAATAACGACTAAAGGGATATTTCAAGCATAGATCCACCTACCTGTCCATAATAATGGTCGCCCATTTACTACCCTCTACTAGACCCTTCCGAGAAATCTGAGGCTAATAAAAAACATTTGAGGGTTAGTTGTATATTATATAAGTCCAAATATTACAAATCACACGATTTTTTTATAGGGAGGATTTTTCTGTTAGAAATGATATGTTATTATCGATTTAAATAATATTAACATATTTATAAGCAGTTACTGGTTCAGAATGATCTTGAGAAAATTTTAATCATATTTTTAACATCAAAAAAATTTTTATAGTTTATTTAGCGTCCAATAGGACCAAAAAAATTAAATAAAATGTCCGTGCCACCAAGTTATCCCCCATTGCCTCGAGGCACATGTGTATTAGTTTGTTTCATTCAATGAACATTTTGAATCAATTTTTAGATGGATCGGAGTTGGTATACTTACTTGTACCAAAAAATTATCGTTAAAAGAGAAATTTGTGGCTTAAATCACTTTTTGGCCTTTATATCCTTTATTTATTATTTTATTTGAAATGTGTATATAACCTTTTTTATGGAGCTCATTAAAAAAATAATTTTTGTTTAATACATTTTTTCGTAGCTTTTTTATTTTTTGAGATATTTGCGCTTTTATTTTAAATTTAAATTGTTAATATTGCATTCGAACTTGTTTTGTTCCATTGTTAAAAAATGCGGCACTCATTATGCACAAAAGTTTTTAAAGCCCAGGTACAGGGTCTTTGATTATATTTACGTGGCTTCTGGAGGCTTTATTTTTTAAGACAAAAAAATGTTTATATAAAAGTTGTAAGTTTTCTTTTTCATATTATCTTTTGAAATTATCAGTAAAAAAATATCGCAATAAAAAAATGGAAAAATATAGGCAACTTTAACTTTTTTAAATGGAACACCCTGTATATTATGCCCTACAATAAAAGATCTTTTTTCTGATTTCAAATATATATACATTAATGATATTTAGATGAACCATTTTTGAGATATTTAAGCCCAAAATATAAATAAATTGAAAAAAAGTCATATTAGTATCAAGAAAGCTATGTATGAAAACAATAAAATTGTTTTAATAAATTTGACGTATTGATATTGTAAAAAGTTGAAATTTATCATTTTAACTATTAAAAGTAGTTTGTATTGCTTTTTTGTCGATGGGCTATTCAGAAAAACAAAAATCTCTATTATGCGTCTTTTTTATGGTAACAATAATAATGTGACGACAATGCAAAGGGAATATTACTTATTATATCCTTAACAACGGGTACCATCTATAGATACTATTATATACTTAGTAAGAAAGTTTATTAAACGAAAAAACTTTTAAATGAAGAAAATGACTGCACCACGACATAAAAACAAGGTTTAGGAGGATATCCTCGTTTTTTCAGGATAATTATTATACTTTTTCTATTGGAGTTGCACTAAATACTTTTAATAATTTTATAAAATCCTGAAATATCAATCTCGGATGCGGCATCTGAACTTAATAAAACAGATTATAAAATTTATTTAACCTTAAAATTTTACAAAATTTAACATTTATCCTTATTAAATTATGTCAGTTTAGAACCTTCCTGAAAAAAACATGCAGGACCGACCTAAGTATGCATTGGAAATAGCTAGGTTTATGCAGCAGGATCCAAAGTTTTTAAATAAAATTCTATTCACCGACAAGTCTTCCCCAAGGAAGTTTAAAGGTGTATGGAAGCCCAATGCTATGGCCCATTCGATCAAATAATGTCCAGCCCAGTATGAAAATAACTGTCAGAGTTAGCCCCGCCGATTCTGCGCAATAACAAAATAATGTAATGTGTTGCCGTTTACTTACACACTGATAATTCAGTGTGAAGTTAGCCAACACATTATAATTTTATGAGAGCCGGAGTACCGTTTTTTGGATTGATCAAAACCTTCTTATTTTAGTGATTAGTGTTTATTAAATTGTGACTATAATTTTGTGTTTATTGTTTGTTAATTATAATATTGTAACAAAATGACTAGAGGTTGTATGGTTTTGCAAATCCAAGGGTAACATACCCGTCTTTTTAACTTTAGGTAAGTATTTTTTATATTTAAATTAGGTGCTTCTTATAAGACGTAACGTTAGGTAACCGAATAAATAATAATATATCAATTATGAATGATAGATTTCTGATAATTTCAAAAGATAATATGGGAAAAGTCCTACAATTTTTATATAAAACATTTTTTTCTGTCTTTAAAAATAAAGGCCCCAGAAGCCACGTAAATATAATCAATAGTGATGAGCAAAGCAAGACCAAGACCAAGACCGGGCTAGTCTTGGTCTTGGTCTTGCAAGCCAAAGAAAGGTCTTGGTTTTGGTCTTGGTCTTGCATATCTCGGTCTTGGTCTTGGTCTTGCTGCAAGAGTCTTGCTGGTCTTGCTTTTTTTTGGTAGTAAAAATTTAAACTAAGTAATATTGAATAAAATCTATTTTTTTAATACTTCAAAATAAATAAAGATGGAAACTATACTTTCTGCATTAAAATTATAAAATATGCCAATTTTACCCCTACACATACGTTTGAATTATTTGATTAAAAAGCATATTTTAAATGTGGAGGTTTATTTATTTATGCTTCATTTTTAGTTGAATTGAGACACAACCTGTATGTATACATTTAGTGGCAGTTAGAAACATTTTAGTAATAAGAGTTATTTAAATTTTCTTTCAAGAAACATATAAAGTTAAAAGAAATACAAAACTCTGTACTGTGTAAGCAGAAAAAGAAACTTTTAATTTCAACCAGATATAAAATTTTCGTGAAATCTGTAAACATTGGTTTCTGATTCAAAAAAAGTTATTCAGAAATCTTTTCAGTTCATATGAACTTTTTATCTTTAAATCATTTGCCGTACAAAGTTTGTACAAATACTTTATAAACATTCTGCATATACAAGGTGGCTCAATACTGTGACTTAGCTCGATATCTCCAAAACCCGTTCATTATGGTGAAAAACTGAAAATGAAAAAATTATAGAAAAAAAGGGCGTAAAATGATAATTTTTTTTCTATTCCCGAATTTTCCGAAGAATCCACTGCCACTTAAGAAAACTCCCTTATTTTTAACTTTTAACAAAAAAAAAATACGACAAAAAATTCATTTAGAAAAATCACCACCCTGTATATTATGCTGTAAAATTGTTAAACTGTCATATTAAAACAATGTCAACGTAGATGGTTTTTAAGTATAATTTTCGGTTTTGATAAAAATGACGTCATTATTATTGTTTTAGCATTGTTTTGCCTTTTACATCAAAACCGGAAGTGATATTTAAAATCCATTTGTATAAAAATTATTCCTATATGCTTTTCTCTGTCGTGAACGATTTCGGAGATATCGTGCTTTGACGAACCTTTGAGTCACAATCCTATTATTTTTGAAACATGTTATTAAATTTACTTATAATCGTTGTATAAAACTGTATAAAATAACAAAGTAATCCATTTAATTATTATTTTATTAAAGAATCCTGTTACTCATTAAATAATCGCTTTTTTCGCAGTTCTCGCCACATTTTTTGTCATTTCTGTATGAAATACC
>JAHBCN010021463.1:0-14085 GCA_019359885.1 Listronotus oregonensis | reverse complement strand
TCGGTATATTTTCTTGTGGACCCAAATTTAAATACTAGTCTTGGTAATTTCATCATTGAGGTTTCTACTATATATTTTTTATTTAAGTTTTCGTGTGATCATTCTTTTAGTCTTTCAACTTCTTCTTTAGTATTTGCTTTTATGATTATTCGACCATTTCTTATTTCCTTAATCCCTCTTACATTCGCTTTAACACTAATTGGATTGACTTTTCTCTGTAATTCTTTCTTAGTTTGTTGACTATTTTGATTATTTTTGGCTTAATACTAATCACTGGGATGTTCTCTTTTCAGTATTTTTAATATTAATTTGTTTTAATGCTGTTGAATATAATTTTTGGTCTTGAATTGGATTTATATTAACGTCATTAAATATTCCAAATAATTTTGTTATTTGGGTGTTAATTTGATTAATTTTTTTAATTAACTCTAAATTTTCCAAATTTTCAATTTTTTTTAATTAAATACTCTATTTTGTTGTACATTTTAATAATATGTGTCTTAAGGAACATATTTTCTTCTTTTAATTTTTCAACATTTGTGTTTGAATTATAAAAAGGTAAATATTTAATTTTTAAAATTGACAATTTTTTAAAGGTGTTTAGGATTGTCAACCTTTCACTTTACTGTTAGTTTATCTCTTGGGATAGTCTACGAAGACCCAAAGCTAAAATACTAACATACAGTAGGTATCTTAACTGTGGTAAGGGTAGTTTATTATTATGAAACCTAAAGACTCAAAAGTTTGCAGACAAAACCTCTGCAGGCAGTAGGTTTCACAGTCTAGACACCCTAGGGATAAAGAAAGGGACAAAAGGGGAGGTTGGACGTCTCTCAAGCTGGGCTCTAAGGGGATGCATAAGAGTGGAATTACGTGTTACTGTTACTAGAGCTGAATACTGTCAAATTTCTTAGGGCAGAAGGCGTAAAAATACCTATAAAAGAGTGACGGATTCCCTACAGCCCATCGGTGAACAAGAGAACA
Source organism: Listronotus oregonensis (assembly GCA_019359885.1). Taxonomy (NCBI): domain Eukaryota; kingdom Metazoa; phylum Arthropoda; class Insecta; order Coleoptera; family Curculionidae; genus Listronotus; species Listronotus oregonensis. The sequence goes on along the minus strand of JAHBCN010021463.1, from coordinate 13,101 downwards.
ACACTAAGAGTTGTAAACGCCATTCCTCACACATGAGAACGATATTCCAAAGATGGTCTATTTGGGATACATACAAGGTGTATTAATAGATTAGAAGAAAGGCTCGAAAACAAAATTTGAGCTTTTTGAAGCTGCTGAGGCTATATAATGTGTTTGCAGGTTATTCTTAAAAGTAACGCCTTTGAGATTAAATGACTATTTGCTTTACAAAACTTGGCCGCTCATAAGTAAAGGGTGGGTATTGGCAGACTATTTTCGCGACAGCAAACATGAGTATGTTTTGGAGGCATCAAACTAGACAAGATTTTTGGAGCCCTAATCCAATAATATTTTAAGGTCCTGTGAAAGAGAAATCTCCGTCACTTTGCGCTTGATTTTCAAATCAACAACACTATGTATGGGATTAATTGAAGAAGGAATAAGATCGTTTTAATGACACAAGAAATAGAGTTGGGGCCATTACTGAGCCCTGAGGCATCCCAGTATTAACTTGTAGAAAGCTGGAAGAGTAACCGTTTACAATAACGGATACAAGTCGATAAGAAAGGAAAATGGACAAAACAATGATTAGGTAAAAGACCGTAAAAAGCATGTTTGTTTAGTAGCGCATCATGCCAGACCTGTTCAAAGGCTTTGGATATGTTCAGAACAACGATATGGGATTCACAAAGAAATTCAAGGGATTATTCCTTTTGTTCGAGATCTAATACAAAAGATCTGCTGTGGAACTTTTGTAACGGAATCCGTACTGTTTGTCACGTATAATTTTATGTTCTTCCAAATTTTCCCAAATTTTAAAAATTTAAACTTATTTTATTAGCTTGCAAACAATTAAGAAAAGTGATATAGGTCAATAAAACAGTTAAAAGGGGAAAATTTTTAGATGTTTTTTGGGAATAGGCTAAACACATACAGCTTTCCAGCTCCCCCGGAAAATCCCCTGTCATAAGAAATTTAAAGAGGCGAGTTAAGAAAAGTGCAAGCTTAAAAATTAGAAAATTTTTTATTATCTGCTGTGTTACTCTAAAAATAGTTTTTTTTTGAAACTTTTAAATTTAAATTTTAATTTAATATTCCGCCCATAAACTGTAATTACCTTTTATATTTAAAAACCATTTTTATTTTAGCCTTCTTTTTTGTAAAAAAAAAAGTTTTTTAGTAGACATTTATCAAAAGACAAAAACGTAAGCCATAGCAATCGTTTTGTTTAACAAGTTTTTACACCGAATTTATATAACACCTTTGTATGTTTTTAAGCATTTTTTTTAATTAGGTCAATATTAATTATTAATTAAACCTATGTTATCAAAAAAGTTAAAGTTGTTTAGTGGTTAAACTATTTAATATAATAAGAAGAGGAAAGAATATTTGGGTTATCATTATTATTTTTTAATTTTAAAGGGTTTTTTAACAAAACCTTGATAAAGAAAAAAAAGAGCAGGGATTCTAAAAAAAAGCATTATAAAGCAGTGTATCTAAATAATAAAAATGACAACTCTGCGTAAACTAATCGCCTTACTAACTCCAACCATAATAACGGGAAATAACCACAACTATCAAGCTAATCAAAGAAACATAACCTTTTTCCTTTTACATTAAACTTACTTTAGGACGCATTTAAAAGTAATTATTTCGACATTAGTATAATAAAGTACAAAAACGTTATTATTGGATAAGTGCAACGTGGTAAGAAAAAGTGCTTAAAAATCTGCATTGTTAAGCATCCCTAAAACGGTACACAGTGTTAGATAACAGTCACATATTTAAATAATAAAGTGATTCTGCTTATTGCATTTAAATGTCCTAAGAAACATTTTTTTTTACCAAAAATATGGAACTATCGTACGTCTACGCATTACCATATACCTGTGATAAAAGCCTTGTTCTGCATCATTTTTAAAATTAACTTTTACTTCCGAGAACCTTTTACTTTAAAATTATGAAACATTTTTTTTTTACTTTTTAAGTACTATATGCATGGCAATAAAACCACATTAAATCAAAAATTATCGTCTAAGTTGTCCGCTACCTCGTGGCAGTACATTTTTACGTAAAAATTAATGATACACAAATTTCTTTGTTATTCTGTAACATTTTATATGCTTTTTTAAAATGACTGCAGTTTTGTCATACTATGACATTTTTAAACGCAATAACACAAACAACAGGCTATTGCGTATGAGGATGTCACAATATAATTATAATTAAACGGCAGTTATGCCATGCCAAAAATACAACCTGTAATAAAATAAAAAGAAGTTTATATCCCATTAATTAAAAGTAAATTTAAAATCAAATCTTGCCTGATTTATTAACACATAAAGAAAAATTAACAACAAACTTTTGTTATTAACTTTATTTCTTAATAAAATAAAAACTTAAAGAGAATGTTTTTAAACCAAATAGGGTAATTTTTATTTATTATTTTACACTAAGAATGTATTTAATTTTATAATTATAAACCATTGTACAAAAACTCGTATGTTTAAAAGTAAGGAAACTCGCTAATTAACATAATAATAGAAAAAAAACGCTTTTGAGCTTTAAAACCTCTATTATTAAACTGCTTTTAAACATTTAAAACAGGAAACAAGTAAAAAAACTACATAATGCAGCACAAGACCGACTCATAAATTACAAAACAAGTCAAAATTTTTCGAACCTTTTCTATTAGAAGTTTGATAGAGACACAGCAATAAATTTTTGTAGCCAATCTGTGTTTCCGTCTATTTTGTTAGTCGATGTGCATTGTGGTTCATTTTCATATTGCATAAAGACTATACTGAATAAATCTAACACTGGCTGGATTTATAATTTACGTTCTGAACATTTATAGCATAACTAACAACGCAAAAACCAATATAGGTTTTTATTGGCTGGCAACATATTGAAATAACAGAAACGTTGTATGTTGTTTATTTCCTTTGCCAGTCTACTTGCTTTTACCGAAACTTTACATTTTTTTGGCTTTATTAAAAAGAGGTAGTAAACTGCTTAAAATCGCGCACAAAAAAAAAGTTTAAATAATACAAAATTAACATCTATCATCATATATAAATTTTCGACAAGCACGTTATACACTAATTACTTACAAGAACCGCAGGGGGAAATATTTTAGGTTAAAAACATTAATAATAAAGTAAACAGCAAATATATTAAAGGATGCTATTAAAGAAAACATGTAAATAGTGCGGTACCATGAAATGAAACTTAAATATTTTCCGCTGCGCTACCTAACCAAAGGAGATTGCTCATCTGGGTAGTTAAATATGAATATAATGTAGCATGGTATGACAACTATCTTTTATGTCTAAACTTGCAAATTCTGTCAGTCTGTTTTTTTTTCAAATCGCATTAATATTTTTTGACATTCTGAAGCCCTTTAAAAAATAAAAGTTTTTTTTATCTCGATGTAGCATACCGTAAAGCAGTTGCTATCCTTAAAATTAAAAGGTAATTTCTACGCCAAGGTACACTTGTTTTAATAAAAATAAAATAAAAATTTAATTTAGAATAAGCAAAGCTAGCTTGACAGAATAACAAGCAGGTGCATCAAACGTGTCATTATTTGAACTGCACTAAATAAAATTTACTTATTGTTTTTAAAATATTGTCATTTTGAGCGCCTAATATAACCATAAAACTAACGCCATACATAATAAGAACACAACTTATATTTTTGGTAAATATTTAATAGGTAAAAGCGTTTTTATACAAAATATTTGTAAACATTAGTTAACTGTTAATATTTGTGGTAATAAATTGTTAACCAAAATGGAATTGCGTAAATCGTAAATCGTAAATAAATTTAAGCATTTTTATTTTTATATTGCTCTAAAAGAATACGTATTGCAGCAAATACAGTTTGAAGAAGAAAAATAATTTATTAAACGCTTGCCGTTTCCGGTTAATAAGGTAGAGATTTGCAGTGTGCGAAAGAAATCCTTTTCACATTAATATGACCCAGGATAGATTTTTATTTTTCTTCCGATTTAAGTTCTAGTCGTAAATTCAGCGCCTGATTATCCTTAAACTTTAAAAGGGATGGAAAACGCACGGAAAATTATTGGCGAGAACTGCTTACTACCGTAATGTGCTTATTTAACGTCCCAAGTGCTTTATTGGCACAAGATTAATTTCATTTCTCAAGGATATTTTGTAGACATTTTATAACGATTTGTGTCCGAACCTATTAAAAAGCGTAAATTAGGGGATAACGGATCTAGGTCTGTTGTTTATTTCAAATATTTATTTTTTTTTAATATCTAACTAACGACAAAAAAAGTTTGAAATTGAGCAGTTATGCATAACTTAATATGGTATTTAAAAATACTCTTAAAAACCTAAATTTATTAATTAACTAATAAATTTTTCTTAAAATTAATAGGGCTACTTTACATAATATCTGTTTTAGTTGTCTATTTATTTTATTATATATATATATATATATATATATATATATATATATATATATATATATATATATATATATATATATATATATATATATATATATATATATATATATATATATATATATATATATATATATATATATATATATATATATATATATATATATATATATATATATATATATATATATATATATATATATATATATATATATATATATATACAGGGTGCTTCCTATGTTGTCGCTGCATTTAAACTGTGTGTAGAACTCATTAAAATAAACAACTTTTTCAAAAATACTGAAAATAAGAAACTTACATTCATTTAGTGAGCCAAATACGGTTCACCCGAGTACTTGTTATTGGATCTTCCCCGATAGGATTTAAAACTAGTTCTTGCCCTTCCAAATTTTTACGATTTCTTGGTTTTCCTGCATGTCGCCACGATGCTCTTACAAATCGCCAGTATCCCTAGCCTGATGAACGAGGTTAATAAAACACCTGGGTCCAGGATAAGCCCGCAAGGGAAACCGTCTCGCGTATAATCTCGAAGCAGCGGCCGCGGATTGACGACACTCTTCATAAATGAGCAACATATCCACGAATTCATTGTTTTCGTATTGTGCCATTTTCGCGATTTAACAATGATCTAAAATAAACGTTTTCGTTAGGTAAAAGTAAAGTGACTAATTTATAAAGCGTAATTAACAAGGTAAAAACAAACGTAAATAAGAAATAAACTATCTTTGTCCAGGCCTCTAAATTTACACACATCTTTAATTCAAATAAATGTATGTAGCTTCTTGTTATTTTTTGTTTGTTTTTATCATATATTAAAAAATTTGTTTATTGTAATAAGTTCTAGCCACAGTTTAAAAAACCGTCAACTTAGTAATTGCCCTGTATAAATATAGTATATATATATATATATATATATATATATATATATATATATATATATATATATATATATATATATATATATATATATATATATATATATATATATATATATATATATATATATATATATATATATATATATATATGTGGATGTAAGAAAGAGATCTAGGGGTTAGAATTATGGGTGGGAACCCTAGAAAAGTAGGTAGGTTCCATAATCTAGTATAATAATTGGTAAGCGTGTTGCTGATTGCAAAATTTTCTGCTGCTCTGCCTTGTGTATCGCTTTTAGATCCTAGCCAATCCTTATTATGAACATTAAAATCCCCGAGAACGATTACTTCGGCCAATGGAAACTGGGAAACAATATTATCGATTTTACGGAAAGCGGAAACTCAAAGAGCCTGATGTAGAATGATGACGGGGAGGGTATATATGAGCAGATAAAATTGGTGAGGAAGACCTGGAAAGAAAGTTTAAGCCAAAGAATATCATAACATTCTGAACCACAAAACTTTTAATTAAATTGTTTATTTAATTAAAGTAATAATATTTATTATTTTGGCAATAACCTGAAAATGAAAGAAGATAGTTGAAACTGCAGTTTTGACAATGCTATAAACTACACCATTTATAATTTCTTAGAAAAACTAAAAACGTGGTGATTTTAAGGTAACTTGGAATCCATTCATTTTTTTTTTAAGCAACGTGTTTAATGCAGCAATATGGGATGTTAAAGTAATATGGACTACATTTTTAAGGCGCTTCACTATAATGTTTTTTTCAAAGCTCTAAAACTATTACTCTATAATTAATGGTTGGATTGTAAAAACTGATTAAAATACACACTCTTTTATTGTAAAAAATGTATTTTTACACACTATAATACGTACATATTTAAAAACCTATAATATAGGTAATATACCATGAATCAATGTTTTATTCTATAGTCCCCAGAATATTTCTTAAAAGCATTGATTATCTCGATGGCTGTAAAGTTTAAAATATCCTAAAAAATTATCTCTATTTGGTGACCACCGTAAGGACGCAGATCTCGTTTGTCTCAACGAATGGAAAAAAGGCATCGATCCTTTTTTCCGTTTAAATCTAGTTTGTAAACTTTATTAATTAACTCTAAGTACGTTTTAATATGTGGTTCTGTATTTTGTAGAGACACACGTAGGTTAGTAAAAATATTTTACGCCTATTGCAGGCGCTTGTTGGGGCAATTCTTAGGGCCCGGTAACATTTATCACTTGCAGGCCCATAAGGCATTACCAAAGAACATTGACGAATAGGAAAAACTTTCATTGCTACATATATTCTGTGACAATACCTGTAAATATTGTAATTATAACTTATGAATTTAGCTTACCTGTCGCATATTAAAGGTCTTAAAAATGCATAAAGAAGTGTTTGGTAATATCTAACAGCATAATTTTAATTAAAATCGAGAATATTTTAAACAGTGGTCTTACTACTCGGTATATTACTTAATTTTCTTTAAGTATAAAAACAATTTGATGTAGAAAAAGGATGAAGTGTTGTAAAAAGCAATGGCCAGAATCTAAAAGCGCTTTTAATTTAAAAACAAAAAAATTTTTAAACGAATAGGATAGCATAAGGTCTATGTTCTATAGAAACTCATAATATATTCAAGAAATTTTCATCGCTGCTAAGCATCTAGATAAAAGGTTTATTATTTGCCGCTCTTTGTTTAACTTTTTTGTTAAAAATTTAAATACGTTTTAATTGTTTTGTAATTAAAATATTACTTTGCTAAATTATACTAAATTTTTTACAAATATAAAAAACCACTGATATTTCTATTTAAAGAGGAAACTACAGTGTTTGGGGGCTAGTTAAAATTTATATTAAAAAAAAAATCAGGGGCTAATCTGCCTGTTACTAATTTTTTTTGAATAAAATCTCCCAAAAACTGTGAAAAAATAACTACTATCATACAGTTTTATATTGTTGAATACAAAAAAAATAAGAAAAAGGCCCAATATTGGACCATACGTTAAGGTTCTTTGGGAACTTATAATATTTGTGACTTTGTATATTGAGATACCCAAATTTTTTAGGGCAATGTATACGTTATAGGTGATGCTTAGTTGGGACCTCTACCATATGGAGCACTTTACTGAAGGAATTTGAAGGCCATAAACTAGGATATTAATTACTTGTAGCAATCAGTATAAAGCATATTGTCAACCCTTTTAATTTAGTACGGTCCTAACCCTTTACATGGGAGTAGACAAATACCAGCCCAAGAACTAACTATCAGTACGGTTACCTATTTGTACTCTTTTCTCGTTTTTCATATATTTCGATTGTTATCTACAGGCAATCGTATTAAACGAAAGATCATGTCCTTAAAAGGAAAACCTTGCCTTGACTTTTATATATTGTTGTTTTCCATAGTTCACAATATTTAAGAATTTTTGATTACTGCTAAGTATCTTAGTTAAAGTATTTAATATTTGTCCCTTTTTGTCTAACCTTATTTGCTAAATAATAAAATAAAGTGTAAATTGTTTTAGAATTAAGATATTATTTTGTTAAATGAAGCTAAAGGTTGTAGATATGTTCTGTATTGTTGTGGCGGATTAATTTATTACAAAGTCCTTGCTGGGTACACGCCAAATAAAACTTTATACAATGGGACCTCCTCGGTGCCGGTCCCGGGGTATAGAAACTAAGTGTGCTTAATTCTATTAATCCCTCTGAACCAACAAATCGCCTAAAGCAGAAAAAAAAATCAGAAAAATCCAAAAAAAAAACTAAAAACTAAAAAATCACTTAAATTTTAATTGTTAAAATTTGATAGAAATTATAAATATTCTAAGATCGTTTTTAACTTGTTCACGGTGTCTCCTGAATTGAAAATAGTTCACATTCATCTATCCGTAATTCACATGTTAATTCTTATATTTTTTAAAAGATAGACATGGATGACGTTAGCAAAAGGTTATCAATTACAAACAATGAATTATTAGTTATAAAAGCTAACCAATGAATTTTAAATTTATTCTTACATAATTAATTGCACCTGCTAAGCATGACAAGTGACAGACTAAAAAAATAGCAAAACCCCGCTAGAGGCTTGCTAGTCGTAAGTTAGGGTTAAAAATGTACCAGAACTACATAATTCTAACCCCCTAGATCTCTTTCTTACTTCCACCCCCGAACTCTATCAAGCATCAGTAACTGCTCCCCTTGGTCGCTCTGACCATGGTTTGGTCACCGTATCTTACTCCACTCATTTTGAGGCAACGGAAAGCATGCCGCCACGAACCATCTGGCATTACAATTCGGCCGACTGGGATGGTCTGAGAGATTTCTTTGCCAGCTACCCTTGGGATCCTACCTGCTTTTCTACTTTCGATCCTTCCGAAATTTGTAACAAATTACCGAAACAATGCAACTAGGCATTCAGACCTATTTTCCCCCCCACAAAAAAAAACCCCATAACTTCAAATCACAAACCGGGTTTTCTAAATCGTGTGAAAAAGCCAGATTTTTTTAAAAAATTTAAGCCCAAAAAAAAGTTTCTTCAAAACCCCAGTCCCGAAAATCGACAAGCTAGATCAAAAGGGGGAAATCAGTATCTCAGAAGCAAAATACCAAATGTCAGTAAAGCTTTCGGTCCTTTCCCAAAAAAAAATTAGTCAGAAATTTTTTTCCACCCCTAATCTCTGAAGATGGATTGTCTCTACCTAAAGGAAAAACCCCAACTATTTGCCAAAAAATTTTTTGCCAATTCTACGCTTGATCCTCCTACTAATTTTCCCCCCTTTCCCAAAAGTTGTCCCTGTTTCTATAAAATGTCCATAAAATTTTTAAAATTAAAAGATAAAGCATTTTTCTTCCCAAAAAAAAATTGTTCTGATGGTCCACAAATTTTAAAAAAGGGCTCCCGGGGCTTGCACCCACTTAACTTGCCTCTTTCGAATTTTACGCCCCGGGGGATTTTTCCCCCAGAGTTGGAAAGCTGCACGTGTGCAACCCCGTCCCCAAAAAAGGATCCAAAAGTCCCCCTTCCAACTATAGCCCCATATCTCTTTTTTTAGTTGTTTGCAAAGTAATGGAAAAATTCTTTAAAATTTCCCCAAAACTTAAAGATCTGAAAACATAAGATTTTACATGATAGAAAATTGGTTTTTGTCACAGTAGATCCACAGCTGATTTTTTTTGCCTTTGCTCACACAACTGGAACAAGTCCCTTGGGGTTTCTTGGTGAATCCCAGATTGTTGCTCTTGGCATATCCAAAGCTTTTTATCAGGTCTGGATGATGGGCTTCTTAACAAATTTCCCCTTTTTTCGGTCTTTCCACCTTCCACCCTTCCATTTTCCCTTTTTTAATCGACGATATCAGTTAGTGTAGATGGTCATTCCTCCAGTTTACCAAATTAATGCGGGGGGGCCCCCGGGCTCAGTGCTGGAAAACCCACGCTGTTTTTCTCACATTAACGATCTTTTTTTTCCACAATCAATGCCATTCATAGTTTTGTGACGATTCCCCTCCACCTAGTATTAAATTTTTTAAGCCACCGTGTAATCCTGATTTCGAAAACAAGAAAGGTCAATGCAGATATCTCTTTCACAAGACCTCAAACTTTTTTTGGGGATTGGGGCCCCAAAAATCTTGTTCAGTTTAATGCCCGAAAAAAAGTCGGGTTCCATCCGAAAAAAGTCTGCAAATGCTCATCCCTTACATATGAGCGGCCGTTCTGCAGAACAAAGAGTCGTTTAATCTTGTCGGCGTTACTTTTGAGAATAACCTCAACGGGCAAAAACATTTTATCCATAGCTTCGGCAGCAAAAAAAAATTTTTGGGGATTTCTCTTGGGAGCCAGAAAATATTTCCTTCTTCCAATTTGTACACTCTGTATGTATCCCAAATCAGACCCTCTTTAGAACATTGTTTCATGTCGGGGGAATGGCGCCCCCTTTACATCACTTAGCATTTGGACTCCATTTAAAGAAGAGCCGTTGTCTTATTAATGATCCAATGCTCACAGAAAGGCTTCCTCTTTTGCCCACCGTCGAGCTGTAGGGGATCTGTGCTCTTCTATAGGTTTTTTCCCGGCTTCCCCAGGGAGTTGGCCAGTATTTTTCCCTTTTTGGGCTCCAACAGGCAACACGTAGTGCAATTTTTATGATCCTTTTACAGTTATTTAGAGAGGCCCCGAACCCCCCTTTTTTTTTTTCCCCATCCCTAGAGGTCAAGACGGGGGAAAACCTGCTGCCCGCAGAAGTTTTTTTCTCCTCCCAACCCCCAAAAAAATTTAAAAGTCCCTTTAACAAACTCCCTCTCACCACACTGAAGACCCCCAGTTACGTTAGTACTTAGGCATCAGTCTTCGGGGACCCCCCCAAGAAAAAAAAAATTATAAATAAAAATTTATTTTTCCCCCTTTTTAAAAAGCGTATGTAGCATTTTCAGAGATCCATCCATTAGGTTGTTTCTAATTGATAAGGTTTAAAAAAAAAACCCTTTTTTTGTTTTCATGATTTTCTGTGTGTTTTAAATTTTTTTAAAAACTCCATCTTAAGAAAAAATTAATCAAATTGTGACATTTGATATACCTTTTTAAAAAAAACAAACAGTTCATTTAAAACAAAAATTGATTTGGGAGTGTTTTTTTTATAAATAATTTTAGTTTTAAAAAAAGTTTATATATTTTAAATTTTTAAAAAATTTTGGGAAAAATCGGATAGAGTGGGGAAACCCAAATTTTTTTTACATAAAAAATAGTTAGTATTACCTATCTAGTAATATACGATTTATTTAAAATACCGTTGAATATGAAACCCAACGAGTTGAAAAAAAAAACGCAAAAATTTTACTTTTTTAAGGAAAGTCTGTATTGGCAAATTTCATATACCTTTGTCCTAAAATATACATTAATAACTAAGGACTCACCCCCCAGGTAAACTTTTATGGTAAACATTTAACTTATTTCAAAAAAACAGAAAATAATAACACCTAGCAAGCTCTTTCCGCTCACAGCGACAAGTTCCAGACTGATTTTTTATATATTGTGTAATGAAAACATGTTTTAACTTGTTTACGTTTTCTTCCTTCCTGATGAAATTTTTTGGATTTGTTTTAGAATTTTAAATATTTTAATTTTTTCAATTTTGGCCAGGTTTTGACTTATATTTGCCTACGTGCGAGTTGTATATATTGTGCCCATGCATTAAATAAAACTTATAAATTTATTTTTTTTTTTTTAATTAAATTTATACCAATTATGCCCGTAATAAAAATCCGGGAAACAAGTAAAACATTGCTGCGTTTTTTATTCGTTTTTCTTGCAAATTTAATCTACTTTTAAATTATAACCTAACAGTTACAATATTTTATTTGGCTTATTTTAATAAACAATTTATTATTATTTTTAAAAAAATAAAATTTTTTTTATAGATCTACATTTCCTTTTAATTTTTAACACTATAGGCATGGTAAGCAATTTCTACTTGGGGTTTTTTAAAAAAATTCCACTTCAGTTCAGATAAGCGTTAATAAAAATAATTGCTAAATTGAAGGCATTTAATATTCTCCTGTTTATGTTTTACCAAATCGTCGGACCCACAATAAAAGATTAAGAAGGGGGGGTTTTTCCCTTGCATTATTAACTAAGCGGGAAATTTTAAAAATAGGGGGAGGTTTGTTTATTATCCAGATAATATTAGTATAAGAGCAAGTTGTACAAACCACAAAAAAAAATTTTTTAAAAAAAAAATGCTGCAAGAAAGGCAAAAAGCTTAGTATGTCTCAGGTGGACCACAAAATGTTCAAAATTATTTATTTTTTACAAAAAACAACTTATTTTTTTTTTCTTTTTTTTGACAACCCACAAAGGCTTTCCAAAAAACCCAAAAAAAATTGGTATTGTGGGGGGCCCGGGTTTAGTTGTTTAATCTTATTACATTTAACGGGACCTTTTTGGAAAAATGCCACCACGGACGTTATACACATAACTACCTTTTTTTTTTACCCCCCCATTAACGTTAGGGGGATCTTATCCAAATAGGACCTACAGTTTACTCTGGGGGCTAAAAAACACTTAAAAACAGTGTTTACTGGCGGTCACCCATTCAAATACTAGCCGGGTACGGTTTTGCCTAACTGCGCTGATCTTACGAGAAGCAATAATATCAATTTAAATAATTTTTGACTACATCCTACCTTGTTGTGTCCAGCTAAATATGTAACTAGCTGGGGGAAAAGAACAGTCTTTCTGTAAAAACAAAAAAAAAATTTTAAAAACCCGAACTTTATAGGTAGTTTCACCTGAACCTGTGAAACCCCCAACTTTTTTGGTGCAGAGGCAGAATAAAAAAATTTTTTGAACTCCCAGAATGCTTAAAAAAAAATTGTTTTCCTATTAAAATGACATCCTTTTTAAAAAAAGGGGGATCCAACGGTGCCTCTGAGATACAGGGCGACCTCTCATTGTATCTAGCCACTGGGTAATGCGGGGGTTACCGTGGTGGACTATTACTTTTTTAGCCAAACAGAAAGCGGACAGAACCGCTTTCAAAAGGGAAAAAAAGGGCCAGCAGACAAAGGTGCGCCACCGAAACGGGTGAATTGTTTCGGGTGCCCTGAAGTCACCCGCCTGTTTTACGGGGGGAAAGGGGGGAACCATCCCAACAAAAAGGTGTTGAAAGGGATCCTGAATCCAAACAGAAGGCGGACAAAACCGCCTTTATGGGAAAAAGGGTTCCCTGGCTTTGGAGGAGATAAGGTCAGAAGGAATATCTGGT
>JAHBCN010021462.1:0-14208 GCA_019359885.1 Listronotus oregonensis | reverse complement strand
AAAAAAAAAATTTAACTTTTCGGTTTAGCTCGAAAACGAATGACATTTTGAAAAAAATTTATATGAGGCTCCCCATTATTTTGTCATGAAATCCCCCTTTAAGTTTCGTGATCGTTTTTTGAATTTATATGAACAGTGGGCCGTAAATAGTTTCTTAAAAGTAAGACCCGCGTTTTTGGGACTTATGTTATCCTTTACCCTTTCAAACTAAAACCCCGTTTTTATATGTTAAGTAAATTTGTATATTTGGGAACTCATTAACCTTACTCAAATCCTATTTAATGATCAAACTTCAATCATTTGTTAGTAGTACAAACAAAAATATAAATTCCATTTTGACGAAAAAAAGGATTCAAGGAACCCTTCTCAACTCAAATTATTTTCAATAGTTCCCGTGAACAATTTACCGAGTTTACATTGACATTGATTCCACAAATTACATAACAACTTTTAAATTCGTAACCCAAACGAAATTCGGGGAAATCGAAGAGAAATTTCGCGGTATTTTCTAATCGATGCGCTAAACGAAGGCATGCACGCGCCGGGCTTTGATCGATTTACTCCAACATGAAGTTCGGCGGGCTCTCGCTGAATTTAGTTCAGTGGGTCCTTCGAGCCGTGTAGGGTTGTTCCAGCTGGTCTGGAACCGTAGACGGGCTCTCGAAATTTGACCCAATTGACACGCGCGCTTTTTATTACCTGTAATTGTTTGTTAAATTATGTGTGATCAGGTAAGCCATTAATACTGTAATTTTTTTTTGCAGATCTTGTAATTTCTTTTGCAAATAAAAAAATACAGTTTTTTATTTTTCATAACTGTTAATGGTATGATACACATTTATGTTCTATTAGTTTTTAAAATCGCAAATCCTTTCTTTTTTTTAATTTAAAAGATTTAAATATTTTTGGATTTAAAATATCTTTTATTATATTGTGCATTTTTCAAAATTTTCTCTTAAAAAATTGTAATACATAAAATTACGATTTCCACCTTTTTATCTTATAAGTTCCCTCAATAATATGTTAAATGTTCTGGTCGGAGTAAGGTTTTTAAAAATTGTTTTAGAGATTTTTTTACAATTTTATAACTTTATTTAAAACTTCTGGGCTCCCGTTAATTTTAAAAGAATTATTAAATTGTAATTTATATTTATGTTACTATATTTTTTAGTATTTAGAAAATCCGTCCGAGTTTATAATTTTATGTGACACTCAATAACCACGACCTACCGTACTAATCCATGAGATCGCTAGGCGCTGAAAGCAGTAAATACTGCGAACTACTGCTTAAAATTTGCAGCTCCTAGAACGTGATGGCGATGCTCTTCTTGCTCGCTCTTTTTTCTACAGAGTCTGTAAAGGTTTTTTTTTAGTTAAAACTAATTAAAAACAATCGTATTATTTATAAACTCGAAAAAGAAAATCTTGCCATGTAGATGCGATTATACGAATCTGATGCAAACTGTTAAAAAATAACAGAAATAATTGGTTGTTCAGCCAAATCTAAAGATTAATAACAGAATTAAGTTTCATCTAATAAAGACCTCAATTTCTTATACCCACACGTGTTCATTGAAGAAAGATCAGACAATATATGAGTCCATGGTAAGCGATTAATCTGTTGTCGGTTTAAACAGGATAAGTCTGGTGAGGTAATTCACCGTTTTCTTTAAGTATTCAAATTGGGAAAAATGTTTTATACAAAAATATTTTGGCTTTGCTGCCCATAGATTGCGTACAACCTTATGTATACAGGGTGTATCAAAAAGTCCAAAAATAAGGCAAAGTTTTTTTTTTAAATGATTTCCTATGTTTTTGTACCATTTTTGTTATATCTCGTAAACAATTAAATATCCCTATATTTAATTGTTTACGAGATATTCGCATTAAAATACAAATTTAGAAGGAAAAATCCGCTCATCTTTTAATGTTGTTTTACGTTTCTATGGTTTTAGCGGTTTTTTGAGAGCGGCATAATAACCTTAGTAACTAGCAACAAATGTCAAAATGACAGTTTTATTAATCGGTAAAAAAAGTGTTTGAATTATTTTTTTCTTGTTTAAGGTTTAGCCTTTTTCTACTCGTCTGTGATACCTAATTATTTATTAATTATTACTAGGGCTGTTTTGTCACTCTACAAAAACAGCTAAAGCCATATAAACGTAAAACAACAATATGAGATGAGCGGATTTTTTAATTTTAAATTTGTATTTAAATGCGACTATCTCGTAAACAATTGAGTATAGGGATATGATATGTCAGATTTAAAATATCTAAAATTTTATGCAGAAAACAAAAATGTAACACAAATATATTTATTTAAAAAAAATAACTTTGTCCTTGTACGGACTTTTTGATACACCCTCTATAAATAACGTTGTTTGCAAAATATAGAGCAGCAAAAACCAAAATATTTTTGTGTAAATATTTTTTCCAATTTGAATATTTAAAGCAATAAACGGAGGGTCTCACTTTACAGACTTACCCTGTATAGTCTACAGTTACTCTGGCCGTAAATGGTCTGGCGTTGTCTGGTTGAAAAAGGGGGTTTTCGATCATCTCAGGATGTAGAAGGACATGTTTTTCCACTACACCCTAAATGTGTAAACTGAATTACATCTTTTATAACGTCGCCTTCTTACCATTGCTCGACCATCATTTTATCCCAAACAAAATCGAGATAGCCCACTAAATATCACCTGGTATCATTTTTGATCCTACGATTACAGAAGGCTTTTCTGCGCCATTGCATTTACTTGTGTCGATACTTAGGAGCCAATGGCACACACAATGGGGACGGTAAGAAAAACTCCAAAAGTTTTTATTTGGCAATACTTTTTCCGCATCCTGACTACCCTTTAAGGTTTTTAAAACTATTATTATGGAATCGCTAGACGAACTAGAGCGAACTCTAAAAGCTTAAAGTTTTGGTCGGCTGTCTTGACGCTCTGGAGTTCCCCTATGACATCATATTCCCCTACCTCTGTCGTCGGCCTTCTTAGATTCATGCCTAATAACATAAAGACCGATTTGTTCGTCTTTAATTGAATAGGCGAATTAAGGAGCTTACGTACCGGTAGGTGTGGTATGTAAACTCTCAATTCGCCCAATCTCCAAGTCACTTAACACTGGAACATAATTTTCATTATGCAAGAAAAAGTCATTGGTGTACTTTTTTTCGTCAGTAATATGGCTGTGGTGCCCACTGAGACGCCACTGGAGCTAATAATTTCAATCTAGTTAGAGCTAAATAAGCACCTTATTACTTCAAATAACTGAACCAAATTTCGACCAAATCGGTTTTAGGATATTTATGATATTTTATAAATACCGTTTTTTTTCTTTAAACTTTAACGCCCTGTATCTCAGAAACGAAGCAACTCCGGACATATGTTCATAGGAACTTTTTTTCTTAAAACGACCTAGCCAATCACCCTGTATAAAGTATATTAAAAAAAAGTCTCATTAAGAAATAATAGTTATAATAATAATAATAACCATTCCTTTACTAAACATGCAATTGATTTTTTTCCTAGTTAACAAGGTATTTATCACTGATATTTAGTTATATCAGGTATAGGTCAGAATAACGCCATTTCCATAAATAGAACTGACCGAGGTGATTTTTGCTAACAAAATAGTAAGTTAACAGAGCACATAAACGCCAGACTAACGGGAATAATTAATGGCCTCGTAAACTTCTTCAATCTAAACAATGGCGAAAAGTATTGTTTTCCTGGACACGGAAGTCTCCAAGGAATATTTAAAAATAGTCCAGCTTTGTAGTAAAAGACTTTACAAGGTAATGAAAGATTTATTTATAAATTCTGTGGAGGTTTTTTGAAGTGACTTTTCAATTAATCTGATTTACCTTGGGAAATAGTTATTTACCTAACAAGTGCGGAAAGTGATACTTTTCCGCACGCGACGGCAGTTACACGAACGACGCGAAACCGTGTCGGGTAAGCTGCCAAGGGTGGAAAAGATACTTTCCGTAGTGTTAGGTACAACATTTTTTTCTACGAGTGTGTGGAAAAGTCAAACTAAACAACCATTAGATAATATTCATTCTTACCTACTACTTGCAAAATGAATCGCAGAGGCAAGTTGTTGTGGGTAAGTTGGTGTTGAGATTGCCAGTTGAGGGTGCAATTGAACCGGTCGTCGTTACAGGTAACAGAGACACATTGTTGCTTGCTGGAAGTTGCACAATGGGCCTTGAGTGCGTTTTGCTGTATTAAAGTAGATAGAATTTTTTGGGATAATATTTGTTTGATAAGTCCTTGAAACTTTGTAGAGCTTTCTAGGTAGCCTTCTGCAACAGATGATGACTTCCAACCTCCAAGTCTTTTAATATTCGTTATGCCTTCACCAGAATAGCTAACATTGTACTGAGGAACGGCGAAAAAGCTATGTTCCGTGTAAAGTTTTCGGTTTGAAAGACGTAAATAGGCAGCTTTTTCAGAGGGCATCTTGCCAATAGTATTTATTCTTATGCACTGGACAGTACAAGCCAATTTTTATAATTAACAAAATCTCTGTGTGGTGTTTCGGGATTTCATAAACTGAATAGTTTCTATACAAAGCTAGATATTTTCCATTTTCAATTTCCGCGGAAATGACAAAACTTCGGATAGAATGGTTTTTGGAGTCAGGAATATTTACAATTAAAAGATTACCCTTATCGTCAAATCATCAATGCTAATTTTCATCAATTCTTCCGACACGCACCAGCTAGTCCGAAAATTGTAGCTACCTTCATCGCTAGATAGACATCATTTGGAGCTATTAATAAATTTTGCTATTTCATCTTTCGAGAAAATTTGGCCTTCTTGGGTTAAATCCACATTTTGCTTCTCAAAATGATGTAACTTTAAAATATTTGCTTAAATCCATGTTCTTTTCGATCTTAATGATACTTTTTAACATGGAATACCTTGACCATAAGGAATTGGGTTTAATGTTTTAGCAAGTTCCGCGAAATATGCCATAAAACTTCTTCTTTCATACTTTTGATTTTTTTTGCCACACCAGCTTGTAAATGATGTATATTCTTTCTCGTACCTGTGCTCGACTTGACGGCAACAAATCTAAATTTGCTATTTCGGCTGCTTTGGGAATGGATTCAGGTAATTCCTCGTCGGAAGCCATGGAAAACGTTTTTTATTCAAAATCGACGGGATGTACTAAAGACAAATTTTTTAAATTTTCGATGACTTTTTAAAGACTTTGATTTTTATAATATGGACACCGGCACCGGTCAAAACTAAAATCTGACAAGCAAGTAATATTATACCAGGGATCGCCCAAACAATGTTTTTAAAACAATGTAAATTTTTAGTGAATATTTCGTTGATTTTACACCTAATTTGTACAAATAAAAGAATACTATGCCAATAATAGAATTGAACTAAGTCAAACTTCAGAATTAAAAACATTTTAAGTACCTGTTTAAGTGGGAAATTTGCAAGGGTTTCACTCATCACTTTCCCGCACTAGTGCGGAAAAGTGATTATTTTCCGCACTAGTGCGGAAAAGTGACACTTTTCAAACTAAATTGCGTGCGGAAAAGTGCTGCTTTCCACAAGCTAGTAGAAAAAATATTTTATTTTTCCTTTTCCCCAATATACAAGGTGTCTGAAAAAAACCTGTTTAGGGTCATCCAGCATGGATTAAATAGAGCCGTATTTGTGTCTTTCCACGTATTTAAAAAAATGTGTAATTGCCATCTTATGCAGTTTTTTCTGTAATATCCTAAAAAAGATTTAAAAATACTTTATTATTTTGTATGGAGGAAAAGGGATACCAACAAACTCAAGGACTAAAATTATCTTAACGCCAGTTTGTAGGCAGGGTGTTTGGTATAATGTTCTGTTTGTTTTTGTTTTAGAGAAACGTAAACAAATTGCCAGATCTCAAAAATGAAAATCAGAAAATTATCCTAAAAATCTTAACACACATCCATTTAAATATAAACATTAATTGATATGACAGTTCTAAGCAACGATTATATCCTAAAGGACGGCTCAGTTTCATATAACCTTGGAAAATTTAGCGGGGAGCGGAGAGCGGCTGTGACGTCACCACCGGTGCTGAATCGTTTTGTTTACGTTCATTTGGCCATTTGATCTTGTGTGTTTGGAAGGTTTTTTCTGTTGTGATTTCGTCAAAAAATTTGCGTTTATTTAAGTACTTCCAGTGTAGTTTGGACTAAAGAAGACAAAAAAACATTGCAAAATGAGCTATCCTCTGGTATATAATCATTGGCTGGTGCGGTCTGATTCCAAGAACTCTTCCGCCCTCCCCTTTAATTATATTAAAGCCACACAATGTTTGTTTACTTTAATTATATCCAAGAATTCGTTATGTAATACTTTTCATGACGCGCTCATGTTTAACAGCCGAACAGAGTTAGGCTGGTTATAGAGAGCAAGTCATAAAAAGAAACTTTTTCTTGAAACGCCGACAAAATATATCTTTTTAATAGTAATAAATATTAAAGATAAGTGTGTTCGCAAGGCGGCTTAGACCGGTTTCGGTAAATAGTTGCTATAGTAATGTAACATAAAGCTGTTAGTGGACATTGTTAACAATAATTATTTTTTTAATTGCGTCTCCGAATAAATACTGAGTTGTTGGCGCTTGTTTTGTTGTTTGTTCGTGTTGAAGAAAAAATGATTTACATTAAAAGAAAAGAAATACAGCATAAGATAGGTTTCTCGCATAATATTTATTTTAAATCAAATTTACGAATGCATGGTGGCCAAGCAATGATAAGAATGCGTGATGATGTGAGAGACGTTATCCTCAGTTAGAAATGGATGGGTTTGCTTCGAGTGCGGTAGTCTTTATTAGACATCACATGACGACCATTCGATATATTTAGATAGTAGTGAAGCCAAACGTCCTTCCATATATTGAAACAATCAAAAACTCCATTGTTTAGCAAGAGAATACGGGACCACCTTACGGTTCTGATGTCGAGGGTCTTCAACTTATTCGTAACCTTAATTCTCAAGTAGCATTTAGGGAAAATTATCGGGAAATCTGCAACAGTCTAATCCATTGAACTATATTTGAGTATTTAGGCCATTTTGGCAAAAAGATTATCTTATGGAAGTTTGCACTAACATTGTTGCCGATGTGATAAATAATTATTACTCTTGGGGTATAATGCTAATTGGGATTATATTATTGATCATCCGATTTGGCTTGAATACCCAATCATTTATTGGGTGTTGTTTGCTAAAGATGAAATTATAAAATTAATAAAATACTTTGTACGTAAATAGCGGTTCGCGGTTCTTTTTTAATCAGTATACATCGCTAAAGTTGTAGTTAAGTTCAGGATTATTTCGTCTATGTCCAGAACATTAAACATTTAAGAAATAGTAAAATCACACGTTCTTTAATATAGGTAAGTCGCACCGAAAATTTTGCAAACTATAAGAAATACAACTTATTTGTGAGGAAAAATTGCTTTATTGTTTTTCAAAATATTCTTCTTTTAACTTAACGTATTTATTGATTCGATAAAACTAATCAGTGAAACATGAATACCATTGTTTCTGGGTCAATTCCAAAACAAGGTTTTCAAACGCAGAAACAGCTTCATTTGGATTTAAAAACGCTGACCATACATTTTATTTTTAAATTTTGGGAACACAAGAAGTTACATAGTAATAGGTCGGGGCTGTAAGGAGGATGTTCCAATAATTTTACCTTCGACTGCTCTAAAAATCGATTTGTTTGCAGCGCCGTATGGAGCGAAGCATTGTCGTGGTGCAAAACTATGTTGTTCTTGGATGCACTAATCGAACTTTTCCAGCACTTGAGGCAAACAAACTGTAGTGTACCAAAGAACATTACCTGCCTGTTGATCTTCCAATGAAACCATTGTGATTTTTCCCTCTTTTTCCAACTAAATTGGGGTTAGTTGGAAACACCCATTAAGCTGACTGGCGTTTTAATTCAGGCTCCAGGGCATAAATCCATGTTTCGTCACCAATGATGATGTTGTAGACAGCATATGGTACATTTTTGGTATTTTATTATAATTTCTGTGCACCATTGAGGCGATCTTTTCGATTGCAGTCATTCCAATCCCCAAAGTACTCCGAATAATTTGATATGTTAAACGATTGTCTTGTTTTATCATTTTTTGTCGAACAATAGCTATGTTTTCTTCAGTGACAGCAAAAATTGGGCGCCTCTCACGCAATTTGTCATTTAAAGAAACTCATTCAAACTCAAATTTTTGGAACCAGTTGTACACACTCATCGAACTCGGAGCTTCATCACCAAAAGCAGCCCGAAATCTTTCAGTACACTGCTTTCGGCAAAGACTACTTTTAAAATCATAATAAATCATTACGCGAACATTTTCGCGTGTAAGATACATTTTAACGCTAACAGATAAATTCTAAAAATTCACGAAAAATTAACGATGACAGATAAAAGTGAGTTGAATGACACCGATATGTCACGGTTTTATACGGGTTTGCCATAAGAGACCGTGACGTATCGGTGTCATTCTAACAGCGTTCGGAGTCTACCGACTTGCAATTGCTTATGTTAAGACTTAAAATAATTTAGATTTTGTTTTCAGCCTACTTCGCGTCGTAGGTGCCTTGAGTATATTGGTTTGCAGAAATTTTTAGTGTGATATACGTATTCAACAATCGAAAATCTCATTTTTAGCACATGCCTCCAGTCTAACCGTTGACATATCGAGAATCTTTGAGATATTTGTAAGCCTAATTATGTTATTAATCATCCGATTTAGTGAACATGCAATTGTTTATTAAGTATTGTTTACTAAAGATGAAAACATAAAATTCATCCAGTATACATCGCTGAACATTGAAAGTTTTCTCGTTCAGCTAAATTTAATACCTACTAGTACAATTTCCTTAAAAAAACCAAAGATACCGATTTGTAAGCACTTTTTATTCTATGCCTTCGGCAAAACATAAAATTTATTTCGTCTTTCTTATGCTTTAAATGTTATAAAATCTCCAAGTTTTCTAATATTCGTCTTATGCGGAGAAATAAAAATAGTGCCGTGTTTGACCTTAATAAGGAATACTTTATGTTGTAATTCCCCATAAAACTACAGTTTTCTATTAGAAACTCCTTCGTGACTTCGCGATTTAAAATTTCCTTTGAGTTATGTTTTTCTTTTCATTGTTCTTTCAAATGTTCTTGAGAAGTATAAGATATCAAGAAATATTACTCGATAAAAGCAAAAATGCATTTTCTTGATTATATTTTTAAACTTGGTTTATTTTTGATGCAAAGGATTTGTATTAACTTTTGTGATAGTTTTGGTTAAATTAAATAAACGGGGCACAAGTAAGTTGATCTCGCGCAATACCGAGGCCATATGCATTTCAAAAAGAAAATTTCTATAATAAATCTTGCACAGAGATTTAAATACTTAAAATAATTTATAGTTTAAAAAAAAGTAAAAAAAACAGGCTTTTATAGCAAACCGAACTGAAAAGCAGAAAATAATTTTTAAGTATAAAGAGTTTGTGTAACAGTGAGAAAGTCCAATAATCAATTATACCAATTAATTTGTAATAAGAATAAAATAAAAATTAAGTTAAACAAAATAATTAAAATATATTCTATAGTTTTGTGGCAGGTTTATATTTCAGTATTTTTTCTTTGGGATTGTTTGCCTTACAATTTTTTAGAAAATGGGACCACTTCCGTCCAGGTCCCAGGGTACAACGAACTGAGCCTGCCCTCATTGCAAATGAAACTTGTTCAAAAAAACGTAAAATAAAGAAAAGTGCATTTATTTTATTAAACAGAAATAAATGTGTACCATCAATATCTCTTAATTTAAATAAGACATGGTTACCTATGTTGATGCTGAAGTAATTTCAAATAAACTTAAAATCGGTTAACATACCACAGCACTTTTTTTGTCTTTTTGAGAATTATAAATATACCAGTCAAACAACCCAATTTATCATTTATGACAAAACCTCATACATTTAAAAAACTGTCAGAATTTCTTAACTTTTTAATTCAAAATTTTCTTAAACATTTAGTTTATATTTCTTTGGGTTTTTCTTCTTTTTTGTTGCAGGCGATCTGCAAGTTCATAGGGGTCAATAGGGCTGACCAGGCTCAGTTCGTTATGCCCCAGGACCTGGACCGAAGTGGTCCATTTTCTAAAAAAATGTAAGGCGAACAATTCCAAAGATAATATACTGAAAAATAATATAATTATGTAAAAAAAGCACATTTAGTCGCCATAGCCATGGACCAGGACCGAAGTGGTTCCATTCACTAGAAACTTCCCAGGAGAGTAAACAGAAAAAGAACATATTAAACCATAAATCCGCCACAAAACTATAGAAAATAATTTTGTTAATATTTATAAAGCTTTTCACGATAAATTTAACAAAAAGGAAACTGTCGTCATATTTCAAAATAATCTTTGTTTAAAGACAATAAGTTTTATAAGCACTATGTGGAGAACAAGGATTTTTTTCTGCTCTGTCTAGTTACATTAGTACATTACTTAGAGAAAATAAAAAAATTGTACGTTTTCGGGCACTTGGCCAAAGTAATTAAAATTTTTAATCGAAGTTTATGTCAGATAGTAGATCGGTAATGCAAATATTTTGTTTGTATTCTTTTTATAGCCCAAACCACGTGAAAAATATAAAAAAGGTGATCGTTTTTTAGAATAACAATCCAATCAAAAACATTTATGTAAAATAAGGGCAAAGTTGGACTTGTCAATTTTTTACTAATTTATCTGTATTAATGAGTAATCTTTTTTCAACAGTGCAGAGTGTTTTTTCTATTAATACAGGCAGATCAGTAAAAAACTTGTCAAAATTAAGATCTCAGTACTTTTAAAGGTCGATACTTTTTAGTAGGAACTACCTTATTTTACATACATATTGTGGTAGAAATTTTTCACTTTTTTTCTGAGTGCAATAAATTTAAAAAGATGGGGGGGATCTCATGCCTTTTTTCTCAGTATAAGTTGCTCTGTAGTTAGAATCTATATTTTGTACTGAATATGAAATGCGAAAAATTTTCATTTTAATATCCCTTCTAAGCGCCCGATTTGATGTCTGATAGGTAAAATGTAGCAATTTTTTTTGTTTAATAAATAAAATCCGGCCTGCATTTTAAACACAATTATGACATCAGGAACTCAGATTCACTCGAATGGCAAACTTCTAATATACCCCCTAAATATTTAATATTACCCTTCTGTTTCAGGGAGTTTCGAATAATAGGTGCAGTTTTTAGAATGTTTTCTTTACTTTTACCACATTACAATTACATTCGATACCCAATTTCAAGTTTTTACCCCCTCAGGAAGTGCCCCATAACTTTGATGAGTCAGTGAGTCAGTTAGTCGATAATAAAATGGATGATTTTTAAAATCAAATATCTCAGAAACGACTTGACATTAAGTTCTCAATATTTGCACAGGTTATTAGGATACCTATGTAAATTTACAAGCAAATCTCATACCTTTATGTTTTTTAATCTTGAGATAGTCCACAAAGGATAAGGCCTAAATACTAACGTACCGTGAGTGTCATAAATGTGGTAAGAGGTAATTTATTAACACGGATCTGAAAGAGAAGAATAAATTTCTACAGGCAGTAGGTTTCATAGTCTGGCCACTCTAGAGACATAGGAACGAACAAAACGGGTAGTTCGGGGTCTGTCAAGTTGAACCGCAAAGGGATGCATCAAAGAGGCACTACATGTTGCTCTGTTAGAAGCTGCCAGAGAAGGAATTATACTGGCCAACTCCTTGGGAAAGAAACCATAAAAATACATTTTAAAGAGCGTCAGATCTCCTACAGCCCGTCGGTGGGCAAGAGAAGAAAGCTTTCCTGTAAGCGTCGGATCATTACTAAGACAAGTAGCTTTTCTTTGAATGGAATCAAAAATGCTAAGAGTTGTGGGGGACGCCAATCCCCAGTCTTAAAAACAATATTCGAAAGAGGATCTGATCTGGTATACATACAGAGTATCCAGATTAGAAGAGGAGAAATTTTTTTCGGTTCGAAATAGGAATCCAGGCTTTTTTAAAGCTGCTGATGCTATGGATGTAATGTGTTTATGCCAGTTAAGGTTATTCTCAAAAGTAACGTCAGTAATATTGAATGACGCAATATTGTCTTCCAAATTGGACTAGCATAAAAAATTGAATATTGGAGTGGAGGGTTTTATCGTCAGCAAAACTATGAATAGAATTGATTGTGGAAAAAAGAAGATAGTTGATGTGAAGAAGAAGCAGAATTGGTGCCAGTACTGAGCCCTGAGGCACCCCAGCATTAATTGGGTAGAAGCTGGAAAAATGACCATCTACAATAACTGAAAAGACACTGGAGAGCCAAGAACAAAGCTTAGGTGGAAGACCGTTGAGAGGAAGTTTGTTTAGAAGCGCATCGTGCCATACATGGCCAGAAGCTTTTAAAATGTCAAGAGCATAGATCTGGGATTCACCAAGAAACTCGAGG
The DNA here is from genome assembly GCA_019359885.1 of Listronotus oregonensis. Lineage (NCBI taxonomy): Eukaryota > Metazoa > Arthropoda > Insecta > Coleoptera > Curculionidae > Listronotus > Listronotus oregonensis. Next base: position 1,693 of record JAHBCN010021462.1, on the reverse strand, counting down.
AACTTGTTCTAGTTATGTGAGACAAAGGAAAGAAAACCTTCTGTGGTTTTTTTTGTATCGGGGTCCGTACTGCATGTTGTGTAAAATTTTGTGTTTTTCCAAATTCTGTAAGATTTGGGAATCAATAAATGTTTTCATTAGCTTATACATGTATTTTCTTAAATAAATGAAGATTAAATAACTCCACATTAAACGTCCCTGTATAATAATTCGCCATTAAGATTTGCTCAGCTTGCCAAAATTCGCAACGACGCTTTTGTTGTCGCGATCGGCGTCGGCTGAACAATTCTCAAGGCATACGTCCCGACTCCGTTACGTCACTAGCTCGATCGTTGGCTTTTAGCCAGGTACAAATCGTTGTTGCCGATTCCTATTAAAACAATTAATGTAACCATTATTTTAAAAACTAAAAACAGTCTTATATTTAAATTTAGATTTCGTATAAATACAAGATTACTATTTATTTCAAAATACTTAGTATGTTGTTGTTGGGATTACTCGCCTTGCAATTTTCTAGTAAATTAGACCACTCTAGTCCTGGTCCCGAGGTAAGGCGAACTAAACCTGCTCAGCCCTATTGACCCCTATGAACTGAATGATCGCCTGGAACAAGTCCCTTGAGTTTCTTGGTGAATCCCAGATCGTTGCTCTCGACATATCCAAAGCTTTCGATCAGGTCTGGCATGATGGGCTTCTTACAGTCTTCCACCTAAGCTTTGCTCTTGGCTTTCCAGTTTCCTTTCTAATCGACGTATATCAGTTAGTGTAGATGGTCATTCCTCCAGTTTCTACCAAATTAATGCCGGGGTGCCCCAGGGCTCAGTGCTGGCACCGACGCTGTTTCTTCTACACATTAACGATCTTCTCTCTTCCACAATCAATCCCATTCATAGTTTTGCTGACGATAGCACCCTCCACTCTAGTATTCAATTTCATAAGCCACCGTGTGATTCTGATTTGGAAAACAAGCGCAGGTCAATGCAGATATCTCTTTCACAAGACCTCAAACTTATTTTGGAGTGGGGCGCCAAAAATCTTGTTCAGTTTAATGTCTCGAAAACACAGTCATGTTCGCTGTCGCGAAAAAAGTCTGCAAATGCTTATCCCTTACATATGAGCGGCCAAGTTCTGCAGAACAAAGAGTCGTTTAATCTTGTCGGCGTTACTTTTGAGAATAACCTTAACTGGCACAAACACATTACATCCATAACCTCGGCAGCTTCAAAAAAGCTTGGATTCCTCTTCCGAGCCAGAAAATATTTCTCTTCTTCCAATCTGTACACTCGTATGTATCTCAAATTAGACCCTCTTTAGAATATTGTTCTCATGTCTGGGGAATGGCGTCCCTACAACACTTAGCATTCTGGACTCCATTCAAAGAAGAGCCGTTGTCTTATTAATGATCCAACGCTCACAGAAAGGCTTCCTCCTCTTGCCCACCGTCGAGCTGTAGGGTCTGTCGCTCTTCTATAGGTATTTTCACGGCTTCTGCTCAGAGGAGTTGGCCAGTATAATTCCTTCTCTGGCAGCTCCCAACAGAGCAACCCTATGCAACTTTTGGCATCCTTTTACAGTTCAGTGAGGGGCCCGAACTTCCCGCTTTCTTCGTTCCTTTATCCCAGGGTCGACTTTGGAACCCGCCCGCAGGCTTTTCCTTTCTCCCAATCTCCAAATATTTAAGTCCCGTGTGAAC
>JAHBCN010021461.1:0-14158 GCA_019359885.1 Listronotus oregonensis | reverse complement strand
CACATGTGGAGTGTGCTGACAGCGATAACATCAGCTATTTTGTGTGCGATCATTGCATGTAAACCACAGAAAACAGTATTACTATATGTTATGATGAATTTGTTTAAATAAATTTATTTTTTCACACAACTTTCATGTTTTATTTATAGTGTCCGATACTGGGAACAGTTTTCGTCACAGGTGAAATTAATACCCTATTTAAAATCTAATAATAAACTATCAGATTAAATATTTTTTTGTTTGCGATTTTCACCATCCTACTTAAAAAGGTTTTTAGTAAGCATAGCATATGCAATGTTTTGCATTTTTATCACAGTTTTCAAAAAACCTGTTAAAAAGCTTACGTGTCCGGCACTGTGGCAAGTTCCCCTATATCCCGGTGCCATCTCGCCATAGCGACCTTACGACGCATTTGCGGACCTATGTTGATATGAACTTTTCTTCATAATTTAACAAGTAGAATCACCCCTAGAATTATTTGAACGTTATTTCCGGACATAAAGTCTAGAAATAACGAAGTTCCCTTCAAGCTTTTACCCCCTATTCTACCTTTAAAGGGGAAGTTTGCTAGAATACTTTCTTAGCCGACGTCTCCTACTTATAATCTAAATCTTTTCTCTTCAGTGTATATATTATTTTTTTAGAACAATATATAGCTCATACACAGAGACAAAGAAAATATACTTTTATTTCAAAACCAGTGCAATATAAACGTATATTTTTGAAATACTATCAAATATGTACGTAAATGTGTAAATCCTTTGAAAGAAATCCGCACAATAAATCTTCCATGGTCCACCCAGATCGTCTTCAATAAACTGTTGAAAACTAAAATTGGATGTGTCGTCCGAAATTCTTTAAAGTGTCTCCTGTGATACTGTCTATCTATCTATCCATTTTAAGATTTATCAGATTTCTCAAAATAAATCCTGAAAAGTATCGTGCTTTCTGCTTCCTTCCTTTTTATTTACAAGATTTTAATGAAAATCGGCATCTTTCAAGGGAGTCCATATTAAAAATAAATTTATACATATTTTTAAAACCGGTTTAATAAAAAAGTATGTCTAAAAAGTCTATTTAACTTACTGTTTTGTTGTTAATCCTAAACTTTATTTAAAAATAATAAGAAACTCCGATATAATGCGGACTTTCTAAAAGACGCAGTATAAAATAGTATGTTTTAAGTACAAGTGAATGAATTCTTCACAAATTTTAAAAATATTCTTAATAAATTGAGTTACTGACAAAAATCACTCGGATTATATATGTAACTAATAAAATATATTTCTAAAGATTTTTGACTCTCTCTAATAGTTAAACGAAACAGTTTCAATTTCAATTTCGTTGTAATTGCAGGTTATTATTAGAAATAGAGTCTTGTGGTTTTCGCGAAGTTTCGCTACTTTTTAATGAAACGAAAAATGATAATAAAATATTTTTCATGGCTCTTTTCATTCTTGATATACAGGGCGAAATTTATTTTTTCCATTTTTGGACTTTCCTTATATTTCAGTTACCTTGTAATTTACAACAGAGGAAAAAACATAGCTTTGTAGACATTTTTACGTAGAATCCAGTGGTGTGTATATCTATGTTTTCAAATCATTAAGTTATGTTGCAAAAGAAAAACGTTTCCAAAATATATAATACCTAATAGTTATGTCATATATTAAGACCTTAATTGATATAAAGGTTTTATAAACAAAGAATAAAGATAGCCTTCAGTCATCCAGTCATTACATAATTATTTAAAGATATTCCTTTTTTTGTTAATGGGTTTTAACGTTTTATTCGTCATTTATAAATTTTATGTAAAAATATGGGATGGCACTAAATTCCAATTTCACAAATAATGTAATGTATGATATGCTGGAATGCTTTACTTTATACGTTGCAACAAAAATAGTGTATCTACAAAGGTTTTTTTTTATTTTATTTGCCTGATAGTTTATTATGCTATATTATTTCATTAGGTACCTTGAAAGAAGGTAATCACATGAAGCTATATTTTTTAGAATTAAAATAAAGGTTATAACATTTGGATCCCTTATAAAACTCCGCTCGAAAAATTATGAAAAGCCTCAATAAGCAGTTAAGGAAATAAATGTTATAGCAAGCGTGAGAAATACCGTTATAACCTACTGCAGAAATATTGAAAAACAAGTAGAAGTGTCAAAAAACAAAGTCCAAAAAATAGTTCATAATTTGCATTTCGGAAATGCAGAGCGACAAATAAATTTTTGTCACTGGTACCTTCAAAATTTAAATATCGGTAGATAATAAAGTTTTACATGAAATAATATGGTTGGACGAGGCTTTTATCAGCAGTGCTGGAATATTAAACAGACAAAATAGCAGATATTGGTACAGAGGAAATCAACACATGATTTTTCCTAGAGAGTAACAAGGAAGATTTGGGTTTTAGCATGGTGGCATGTTTTATTCTAGGATTAAAATTAAAATTTCATATTTATAAAGAAGGTTTAACTACGGTATGTGCCGCTTATATCAGTTATATTTTCAGTAAGACGATGCTCCAGCCCACAATACATAGATTATAAGAGCCTGTAAAGTGGCCTCCAAGAACACCAGATTCATCAATTTTGGATTTTTTCTTTTGGGGTTATTTTAAAAATAAAATTAATTAAGAACTTCGAAATGCCACAGAACAAAAATTTAAGGATTGGGAAGGCCGTCCATTATTATTAACCTGTTCTAATTAGTCCTACGGCGAATTAGAACAGGGTGTAATAAATGCATAGAACATAATGGACTGCAGTTTGAACAATATTTTTAATAGCTAAATAAGTAGCTTGTTTTCGCACTTTAATCTTGTAAGGTTAAACCTTAAATTTGATATAAAATTTATTACTATTAATAATAGGATTTAGGCATAGACTTAAAACCTATTTTTTTTACTAAGAGTGCAAATTAACCTACTTGTAATTTAGAAATAGGTAATTTTAGTTATAGTCATAGAATTTCCTGTATAGGTAGCGGACATTGTAGTAGCTAAAAAAATTATACAAACTCACCACAACTAACCAGTTTTTTCCTACCTATTTCTTAAATAACACTTTAGTTAAAATTATATTTACACGGTTTACCACGCAAAATAAGGTTTAAATTTTAAAACTGGAAAAATTGGAAATTATACGTTTTAGAAGAGATCCCATTCGACATAATTTAATGATTTAAAAACAGACAGGGTGTTCCATAAGAAAAATCGTATATTTGGTTTATATCTCAAAAATATTAAATGTTTGAAAAATCTAACTACACCCCTAGATTTTACGTAGAAAAGGCTACTAATATCAGTTTTTTGTTTTGTTGTAAGTTACAAGATGGCTGATATACGAGTCAAAAAAATGAAAAAAACGTCCTATATTCCGAAAACAAAGAGAGCCATAAAAATCATTTAGTGTCATCTTTCGTTTCATCAAAAGACAGCGACAGCGAGTCTAGAAATGTGAAAAAACTAAAACATTTTTTTTCGTATTTCAATAGTTTAGATATTCAAGAATACCTCATTAAAAGGATTTTTCGAAATTTGAATTATTTTAGGAATTAAAGTTTCGAGATTCCAGTGCTTCAAAAGAAGGAAGAAGTGCTGATCTTTTGTAGAAAAATTCCTTTAATTTAATTTGAGGTAGAAGAAGGTCCGATATATGCAGCCGAAGTCGCTGATTAAAGAAATGTATGTATATCTTTCTATGGCAGGAACCAACACAAAATCGAAATTTTTAATTTTAATTTTTAAAAATTCGGAAATGGTAAAAAATAACTGAAAAAAAAACTACCTCTTATTTAAAAAACCGCCATTTTGCAAGACTTTTTTTGATTTTCCTGGTTCTTGCCATAATGACATTTGTACCCATAATGAATATACCATTTTTTATTTTTCAAATGACCACAAGGGGGAATCGTGACTAGATGGGCACGCTCCTTTTACCCTCTACTTAAACTGCGTGTAACTTTGTGAAATTTTTTTTTGCCCTTAAATATTTTTTTGTGAATTTGGAAAATATAAATAAATAAATGATAAAAAAATGGAAAGCTAAAATAATAATTGTTTTTTTTATCAACCGTCAAAAAACGCCCTATAATTATAACGAAATCCGGGCACATACACATTTTTTTCTCGCTGATTAAGGTAAAAATTTGACGTTTAAAATTTTAACATCAGTCAATGTTTTAATTAGTATTATGCCACAAAGTATTAAGCCCAATTGATTGGTTTTACAATTTCGATTTTAAATTCCTTTGTCTTGTTAAAACGACAAAAAAACCTTATAATTGCTTTAGTTATAAATCCGTCGTTAATGTAATTCTACAATTTGTGCTTTAAATTTAAAGGAAAACTTTTGTATTCAGCTATTTTCTAACTAGAAACTAGTCGTTGCGTGAATAAATCTCTTGCACAGTGGTGTACTATTACAGTCATGGACAAATATTCGAACTACCTGGCATTAGTAATTAATGTTAACGTTAAAAAAAATCTTATTAAGCAAACTTTTAGCTTCACCTAAGCTGGTATATAAATATTAGTTATATTTTAATAATACGTTTGACCTTTTTTCGCTCCGCATATTCGTAAAAATTCGAAGTTTCAATTTAGGCCATTTTATTATAGTTAAATTGAGTTTAAGTATCTTCGTTTACATCAACAATGAATTGGTAAGGAAAACAGAATGGCAAATACAAAAAAAACTTTAAACTTGCCATGTTTATTGAATTTTCGACATGTCAGACGTTTTTAATCTTTTATTAAAAAAATCATGATCCTCTCATCGCACCATAATATATGAATGCTAGTTTATAAGCTTAATAATTGTTATATTAAAAAAAAATGTTTTGGCGCACAAAGCGCATCATCAAATTTTTTAAAATAAAGGATCAAAAACATCTAAAATGGCAAAAATTGAATAAACACGGCAAGTTTAAAGGTTTTTTTTAATACTTGCTATTGTATTTTTTTTATAAATTTATTGTGGATAAAAATAAAGATACTTAAATTGATTATAAATATAATAAACAGGCCTAAATTAAAACTTTGAATTTTTACAAATGTGATGGGCGAAAAAAGGCCAATCTTAACCCACCTGCTTTCTAGTTTCGGTATAGGTGATATACAGTATGTCTCAGTAAGTTGGAACCATATGAAAAACTTTTTTATTATTAATTTAACGAAAAAAAGTTATTCCACATAAAAAGTTCTGCATGGTCTAAAACCGAAAATACAACTATCAGATATTAATTTTTTTCAGGCGTATACGAGTTTTGTCAAAAAGTATAATTTTGCCCAAGAGTAAAGTACCTTTATTTTTGACAATTTCCAAAATTTCGAAAATTGTTATTAAGAAAAGTTAATCAGAACTAAAAACGATGTTTAAATATGCAATTACACCCATTTACAATGAAAAAAATATTTCTCTCATTAGAAACGTTTGTCTATAATTCCAATGCAAATTTAACTGTAGTTACATGTATTCTAGGATGCCCTGACAGAAATGAATTGTTAAGAGTGGGAGATGTTTTACAGCGACCGTCAAAACGTGTTGGAATTTATAAAGTACATAAAAATTGATGTTATTAAGTTATATTGTATTTATTCATAAGTAATAAGGTAGAACTTAAAAAAAAAATTACAACAAATATTTTTTATCATAAATGGTTATAATTGCATATTTGAACATGGTGTTTAGTTCTAATCAACTTTTCTTAATAACAATTTTCGAAATTGTTAAAAATAAAGGTACTTTACTCTTGGGCAAAATTTATACTTTTGACAAAACTCGTATACGCCTAAAAATATTAATATCTAATAGTTGCATTTTAGGTTTTTGACCATGCAGAACTTTTTATAAAGAATAACTTTTTTTCGTAAAATTAATAATAAAAAACTTTTCCATATGGTTCCAACTTACTGAGACATACTGTATAAAAAAGTAAAATCATCATTATTAGTTTATTGGTTAGATATTAATACAAAAAAATCTTGTCTTCGTATTGACTACGACTTTTTCATAGACGCGTTTTGTTGGCCTTACGCGTCTTGTAAGAAGAAGGAGGCATAAGAAAATTCTTTGCCTTGTCCGATAAGAAGTTACGTTATATTCAAATTTGTTTCATATACAAAATTATTAACAAGTTTTCTATCCATTTTAACTTCTGTTTGGTTGTATTAAAATTATAAACTTTAATTGCGTTAGGAAAACCTATTGGCTAAAGAAGATCTTTAAATAAATTTAACCAGTGACAGCAGTTTCTTTATATCGAAAGGGGCACTTCTTTGACGTATTGACCAGAAATCTACAATGCAAGCATCATCATTTGATGCCCTTGGTATTTTATGGCTTTTGATCAAGTCTACGTTAATCCACACCTTATTTAACTTTCTTTCTATAGTCTGTTGTTTAAAGTTTGGGCTTTACTCGTCAGTTTGTCATTTGTCTATCCTTCACCAAACCATTGCTGAGTACCTTAAGGCTTAGTATAGGAAAAAAACTCTTATTAAATTATTCTTTAATGACTTCTTATTTTTCACCACTAATTTGACTCATAGTTTTGCTGACGACAGTACTCTTTAATTCAACACTTCTTAACTTAAATAGACCTTTAATCCTGGGTTAAGAGACAACTATTCTCATCTACTAATAAGCTGTCGAATTCTGTAGAACAACGATTTTTTTACCTTGCATATCGTTTCTTACAAAAATAATCTTTGACATGTTAGTAGTGTCTGTTAGTAACAGCCAGATGGACCAACTTTGATCTTGGTCACAAGTTATTGAGTCCCATTTGATGAGAAAACCAAAGAATATTTTCCAATGTGTGAATCTGCTACAGCAGTATAAAACATATATTTTTTTTGTAGAAAAATCTTTAATTTAAAGTTACTATTTTGTTAAGACAGCGTTGTTTCTAAAAGTATTTTAAATAATAAAATTATAGTATAGGCAATAGGCATGCGACTAATTTTGAAAACCTGGTCCATTATGTTTGAAAGTATATGCTATTTTCAAGAAATTTAATAAATTTACAGAAAAAAAATTTGGTAAGAAAACAGTACGATTTTAATTTTTTGTTTTAAATTTCGGCAAAAACATTCACCAAAGTCATGAGGTCGCGACTTCCGTCTTTGTGACAAAAATTTTATGATTTTGTATTTAATTTAAACAATAAATTTTAAGCATAGTGGTCTACGGTCCCTCAATAACATCACGTATTAATTAAAAATATGGCAAATTATTTGTTTACGTTCCTCGTAATAAAACGATGCAAAAAGCGCGGGATCTAAAATCGGTGTCCAAATTCTCCCATTTATCTCTGTAAATGTCACTTTGATGTATGTTTTTACTCTATTTTATAAATTATAAAATAATGTGATATGCATAATCATCTTGTTCTAGGTGTAAAACTCAATGTATGAGTATACAAAACAGGTTTTAATACCATAACCTCTAAATTTAACCTATCCCAAAATGCATACTTATAATTAAAGCCGATTATACGGATTTTAGTATAATATAAATGTACTTATATAGAAGTTTTGAAATTTCTGAATTCTGCTAATCAAAAGCTTTTTGATAAAAGAGACTCTCCTAGCATCATCAAATCATGTGTTCCATATTTACAATTCTGGTATTTGGTTTTTGTTACTCAAAACGAGGCAATTGATCACTAAGAACCACAAAATACTTGATAAAAACGGACAAAAATTTAAGAGATTGTTAAGACTCGTTGATAAAGTAAGCCCTTTCGCGAAGGTATTTGAAATTGCAATATATAACCGAATTTTTTCAGAAGTTAGATCACAAATCTATAGTACTCATCATGGATGTTATAGAGGTAGAAGTACAGTTACAAACATGGCTTGTTTTACTCATTTCGTTAGCTCTGCGCTCAATTTTCATCTGCAAGTAGACGTTATATTAACAGATTATTCTAAGGCTTTTGACAGGATTGAACATCCTACCCTATTGAATAAACTATTTTCTATGGGTTTCGACGAGCGCTTGTGCTGTCTTCTGCAATCATATTTAACCAATCGGCAAATGTATGTTAAACATAAAGGACATAAGTCCGGAACTTTTGTTGCAACTAGTGGTGCCCCCCAAAGTAGTAATCTAGCCCCATTATTATTTTCTCTCTATATCAACGACCTAGCACCATTGTTAATAAGCGAAATACTTTTATTTGCAGATGACCTAAAAATATTTAGAGTAATGAGATCCCAAGAAGACTGCCAGCTACTTCCGAAAGATTTGGTAAAACTGGAAGGATGGTGTTTGGAAAATAAGCTACCACTAAATGTATATAAATGTGAGGTAATGACCATAACCCTAAAAAGAAACAAAATTTTGATGGACTACACAATTCATGGAAAATTTTAGTGCGATTGGACAACTATAGAGATTTGGGAATAAATGTTGATTTCAAACTTTCCTTTAACATATATATTTATAATATTTGTAAGTCATCCCTAAAAATGCTGGGATTTATTATTAGAACGTGAAAACATTTTACGAATGTTAAACCAATGAAGGTTCTATACTTTGCATTTGTAAGGTCGAGACTAGAATATGGATCACTAATCTGGAATCCTATTTTTAGGGAATTTATAAATGCTCCCGAGGGTATTCAAAGAAACTTTTTAAAATATCTGGCCTTTAAAACTAGTGGCAAGTACCCTGAACGTGGTAGCGATTACCAATCTCTAAAAAAAAAACCATCGCTGGAACAAAGAAGGTCCTCTATTGCTATGAAGTGTTTGTTTAAATTGTGTAGAAATAAAGTGAACTGCGAGGAACTTGTAAATAAGTTGAACTTTCAAGTACCAAATAAGAACACAAGATCCAGCTCTTTATTTTATCTTGCGAGGGCTGCCAACAACCAGATAAGAAGATCGCCCATTTACACAATGTGCAGCCAATACAAAAAACTTTCTAATGAACTATATATTTTTAAAATGAGTGCCGCACAATATTCGAGAGTAATTAGGACTTTATTATTTAATAATTTAATGACTAATAATGAAAGCTAAGTTGTATTTGATTTATTGTTTGTTGTTTGTTTACTTAATTATTGTTAAACATTATAATATAATGGATGCCTGATAGACGTTGAATAAATAAATAAATAAAAATACTCACGACATAAAATGGCGTTAACATAGACGTAATCTATTTCGCTCTAATTTGTGTTCAACTTATCATGGTAATTTATTGTATTTTGTAGTTTTATTCTATAAAAAATAAATACCAATATTTAAAGAATAAATCCTATCACATAGGATAAATACAAAATATCAGTAATTTTTGAATGTTGTCATCATGCCTATTAAAAAGGTGGTCTTTGTCAGCCACGTCATTTTGTGGGTCCACTGTATCATAGTTTATAAGTTAAACACCACTGCTGCTCTGTTTTTGTTAAACTTATCGTCTAGTTTAATTATACGTCAACAACAACTGCCTTTACAATAATACTGTGGAGGCAATTTGAAGTTCACCGCGGCGGCGACCTTTCTTTAAAATACGTTGTGGAAAAGCCGGGGAAAGTAAATTTTCCAACTTAAATTGCGGCAGAAAGGAAATTATTTAATGCTTTATACGAATGTACATTATTATTACAGTTTTACGATCTCATTTTCTTGAAAGGTTTGGTTAATTGGCATTCATAAAAGTAAATTATTAAGAGTTTTTGGGTTAAATAATGTTAACAAAATGTTGTCGTTTGCCAGCCTATTCAATAGGTTTGTCGTTCAATAGGAAAAGCACGATATTGTGGTTTAAAATACATTTTAATATTTAATATTATCTTCTCGAATTTTAATACACTTGTTACAGTGATCTTTCAATTTATGAATTCCATCCTTGAAGTAAAAATCTGGAAATATGCTGAAATACTCTTCCACGGTTCTTATTAACTCTTGCTTTCGATAAAAATCGTTTCCCACGCATGAATTTTTTGAGATGTGAGAACAGCCAGAAATCAAAGGGAGCTAGATTTGGTGAATAGGGTAGATGTTGCAACAATTCATACTGTTATTTACAGATTTTCGCGATGGCCTTTTGAGCTGTGTAGAAGAATCTATTGTCATGATACAAAATTATTTGTCTCAGTAAACTAAATTATGTTTTACGAATTTTTAAACGCAGCTGGTCCAAAGGGTTACAATTTTTTATCTTATGATAGTCCACGAAGGCTGATGCCTAAGTACTAATGTACCGTGAGTGTCTTAAGTGTGGTGAAAGGGAGATTGTTTACACGGGACTTAAATATTTGAAGATTGGGGGAAGAAGGAAAAACTTCTGCTGGCAGCAGGTTCCATAGCCTTGACCCTCTAGGGATGAAGAAACGAAGAAAGCGGGAAGTTCGGTGCCTTTCTAACTAAACTGTAAAAATGCATAAAAGTTGCACTACGCGTTGCTCTGTTGGAAGCCGCCAGAGAAGACATTATACTGGCCAACTTCTCTGAGCAGAAGCTGTGTCGTACTATAGAAGGGCGACAGATCCCTTATAGCTCGACGGTGGGCAAGAAGAGGAAGCCTTTCAGTGAGCGTGAAATCATTAATAAGACAAACGGCTTTTCTTTCAAGGAGTACAGAATGCCAAGTGTTGTAGGGGACTCCATTCCTTAGATATGAGAACAATATTCCAAAGAGGGTCTGATTTGGGATACATACAGAGTATACAGATTGGAAGAAGAGAAATACTTTCTGGCTCGAAAGAGGAATTCAAGCTTTTTTGAAGTTGTCGAGGCTATGGATGTAATGTGTTTGTGCCAATTGAGGTATTTCTTAAAAGTAACGTCAACAAGATTAAACGACTTTTGGTTCTGCAGAACTTGGCCACTCATATGTAACGGATGAGCATTGGCAGACCTTTTCCGAGACAGCAAACATGACTGTGTTTTTGAGGCCATAAACTGAACAAGATTTTTGGCTCCCCAATCCAAGTTTGAGGTCTCGTGAAAGAGATATCTGCATTGACCTGCGCTAAGGAAAAAATATTAAGAAATGCCTTACATTTATTATAAAATCACAGTATAAAATATACCATTTGCACGGTAAATTCTGTTTGGTATGTTAATGAAATGTGCACTAAAAATATATATAAATGTTTAATAATTTACGTTCACTATTAAATAAAATTTTGCATTTTAGAATAATATAAACGCTATTGAAACTAACCAAAACCATTTATGTTTAACCAAGTCCTGACACTTACTAAAACTACTTATCTATAACCAAGTGCTGACCAAAAGTACCGAACGATTTTTTGCCCCAAACCTAAAACGCTATCAGGTTTCTATTATTTTTATCAAATTTTTATTATTTTATATCGGGCATTCATTAGATTTATCAAGCATCTCTTATTTTTATTGAATATTTAGTTTCTTTGGATAAATTACCTGGAAAATGTAATATGAACTGGGTTTAAAATAACGTTCTAATAAATAAATATTTCCATTAATAATTTTATGTGTTACTTGTTACTTAAAATGTTAAAATAAAGTTGAATAAAATTAACATAGGTTTTTTTTTTAATCCTCCGTATAAAATTAGTTTTTACATTTTCACTTAGTTACTAACTAAAGGGTGCCTAATTAATCATTATTTGTAGATTATAAAAATGTCTGAATTTTTATGTTTCAGAATTTGTTTAGTACTATTATCGTAGTATTTTAATTGTATACTAATATTTTTTTAAATGTTAAATATCCCAATAAATACAGGTATACATTAAGCCATTTTTCTGACATCATTTCGTTTCACATTTTTTTTGTACCTATTCCATAAACTTGAGTTATCTCAAATAAAGTAGGTATATTATTATCAATATTATTATTATTATCATCTATTTTTAATATTTTTAATATATATAACTTTTTAATTACAAGCAAAATTTATTTGTTTTGAGCCATAAATCGTATATTTTTATGAACCATCCAACACATTTATAATTCGCGCGCTTACTTTGTAATATCCAAGTAGCGTGACGTCATAATTCTTGTGCGCAGGCTACTCTATTATAGATGGCAGTGGGCCATACTAATAATACATATGGCTGCCAAAGTGACGTCTTTTTAACAGAAAAAATTATGTCTTCATTACTCGTGCGGAAATTGCGAGACAACCTCGAGGTGCGTCTCACAGCTTTATATTAAAAAAGTCAGAGGATTCGATACAGTTAAGAGCTGGACTACCTCGGAGTTTCTATCAAATATGGAAATCCCTTTTGTCTAAACTAAACCTAGGTTTAGGGTGTAAAACAATGCGAAAGGGTCGCGCCACTTCTTGATAAGCTTTGAAACGGGGTGTACTGGCCATACCAGGGGTGAATTTAGTAGTCCCCAAGCAAGAAAGTAGGATAAAACAAAACGTTAAACTCAAATAAACTGCAAACACTACTTTAAATGTTTATACCAAGGGTAGTACCTGTAAGCATTAATTTGCTAAGTATCAAATTTTATTATTGTTTATTTTGGTTGGTAAACCTTATTTAAAGACACTTTTGGTATTTTTATTTCATCCAATTTGTAAATAAAAGGCAGATAAACGAATCCATAGAACCTCTCTTAGCTTATTTCACAGTCTCGACCTAACCTAAAATAAAGTTAATCATCCCTAGTTGATTCAATACGAAATCCGTTAGAGAGCTCTATTCGCATTTTATATGAATGGAATGTTGACGAGGGTAAGATAAAATGTTACATAATAAGGTAAAGTCAAACATCGAAGCTTGTTATATGGAAATGCCTATAAGAAATTACCATATGATAACGGGGTAAGACATAAGTGGTTTACACACTTTGTAAAAATCCTATACATCTTAAATTATACGTTTCATTGGTGCAGGGTGGAAAATTTTGGTTGTACATTTTCGGGACGAATTAAAAAAAAGAATTAAATGCGTTAAAATTTTAAAATTAACGCGATTCATTTTAGAGATACCGCGTTTTTGATTTTTTTTTAATTTTACGAGGATCCTGTATATCGGTTATTACTAAAGATAGAGCAACACTTTAAATGGCAATATTTTGTGGATTTTTACGTAAATTCCGGTGACGTTTTTATTAAGCTATTAGTTAAGTTTTTCGAGTTATAACACAAAATTGGGTTTTTTATATTGGAACACCCTATGTACTATTCTACCAGTGTACTGCAAATTAGCCTCTTTGTTATCGAAAAACTAATAGCACCATGTAGGAGGAGGAGTTATATTTAAGTTTTATTTTTATGTCAAGACTTTTATTAAATCAAGGTCCTTATGAATACACAGGCCTACAAAGAAAATAAGTGGTGTAGCTGGTTGTTGGTCTAGAATTTTCATAATTTATAAACATGAATCTAAAGTCAAATTTGGGGGTCAAACAGCAAAAAATCGGGACAACCCCAAAAAACCGACAAGGTACATTTACCGGCGGAAAACTGGTACCACGGAATGTTTGGACTACGAGTGTATAAACTATAAGAAATACAAGAAATTTTATTAAAAAAAAGCTCTTTAAATTTTCTATAAAAAAGTTATTTAAATATTTTTGATAACATAAATAATAAAGGAGATATTTCAGTTTATAATAGGAAAAATATTTTTTTTTTAATGTAATTTTAGATTTCTTTTTAATTATTCATTTATTTTATTACTTTTAATTACTTTAAATATTTTTCAAATTTTTTCCACCCTGTCCCAAATTCGAGCCTCATTATTGGATTCTTGGAAACTTAAGGAGATACGGGGTCGGTTAAATTGAGGCACAATTTGATGCGATTAAAATGCTACCTTAGAAGTTTAAACATTTTAAATTCTTCCGAAGATTTTTGGAAAAAAACGAATATTTCCGATTTCATTTTTATTTTTTTATGACTATATTTAAATAAAGATAACAATATAAATTTTACATTCCCATTGCTACCTTTTCTGATCTATAAAATAGTGTTATTAGATTTACACATCGACGTTTCGACTTTGAGCTGAAGTCATCAACTTTGTTATTTTAAATAAGATCCTATTTTTATTAGGGTTTTAAAAAAAAAAGGGGCCCAAAACCAATAATGTATGATTATTTGAAAAATTATATTAAGGCAATTATAGGAAATCAGGTTAAAAAAGAAGAAAATTATTTTTTTGGGAGAAAAAAAAAATGATTTTT
>JAHBCN010021460.1:0-14059 GCA_019359885.1 Listronotus oregonensis | reverse complement strand
TGTTCCCCTTTTAAAAAAGCGTGGGGATAAATTAAGGACAAATTTTTCAAAGCCAAAGCCAAAAAACAACCAAAAGGGCAGACAGGTCTCGTCGATCCTTATTGAGCAAGGCAGGAAACCTTTAAAATTTCCCGGTTCTTTAAAAAGAAAACTTGTTGAAAAAAACAAAGAATACAAAATGTTTTGAGAAATTTCTAAAGAGATGAAAGCTTTTTTCCAACAATAATTTGGTAAAAGTTTAAATGGAAAATTTTCACCATAAGAAATAATATTTTAAATTTAAAAAAAAAAACGGGATATCCAGGCCTTTTTTAAAAGCTGATTAAACTTAGAAAGCCAATTTTTTTAAAAGGGGGTTACACCAAATCTGGCAAAAAGTACTATGAAAGGATCTGTTTTTTATGTAAAAAAAAAAAAAAAAGGGTTTTTTTTCGAAGGGGAAAAAATGGATGTAGCTGGTGGCTAAAAAGCCAAAGCGGAGATAAAAAAAAATGACTAAAGAAAACACAACCACTAAAAAAAAAAAAAACAAGTGGTATGAACTTTATATAAAGATACGGATTCCGAAATTTTTTTTCCCTGAACAAAAATTTGGGGGGTCTTATTCACAAAACTGTTTTACCTCAGAAAACAGGTTTAATAGACCAAAACTTTAGAAAAACATACCAGCAATAACACAGAAAATATGTATTTAAATATTTAAATACATATTTATTAAATAAAGACCATAAAAAATTGAAATCCACTTTTAGAATTATTGTGGTTAGTTGTGGTTAGTTGTGGTTAGTTGTGGTTAGTTAATATGCCCTTACGTAGGCCTGAAATTGTCTAAAAATAAATTTTCTATATTTCTTTTGCTATTGCTGTAGAGCACTGTTGCCATACGACGTTACCTCAAAAATAAATTATTTATTACTATTTTGTCTTTTATTCTCCCACTATAACCCTTTAATATTTGTATTGTTTAATATTTATTTTCCTCTATAGTTTAAATTATTAATAAAATAGATACAGCATATGCTTTGATTACCAATTTTGATTTTATTTATTTAGAAAAAAAAAAATATAAAAAAAAAATAATAGAGAAATAAAGATTATGGATTACATGTGCGGGCCCAAAAAACATATAACATATTTTTAAAGGAAATATTTCAAAAAAATATCAGATTTTGAAAAAGTCTAACAATTTTATCTTAAAAATATTAATTCGATTTTACCAATAATTTAAATTATTTATTAAAAAAAATGATTAAAAAAAAACGTTTTTATAATTTTATATTTATATTTAATAATTGCAAAATACAAACATAAAATAATAAAATAACAAATTTCAGCCAACAGAAATTTCGGCCATTATAAAAGGGTTGATTTACCTGAAATAGGTTATTAAAATTGAGATTTGTCTGGCCGTGGCTGTTTTATAAGGGTGTCCATTATCTAAGGGTATTTATATACCGAATTTTCTGCAAAGTAGATTTTTGTTAGCTTGAAAGTGGCTGATAACACAGGTGGTCGATATAAACAAGTTTTACTGTATTAAGTTCTTGTTTATTATATTAACTTCATATTTAACAAAAATAAAACTTAATAATCTGGATAAACTTTACTTTTATTATCGGCATTGTGTGGACAGAAAATATCTGTTTTAATACCCATTACCATTGACTTAAGATTGTTATATAATTTTATTTTTTACCGAACTATAAAATGCACTTTTTGATATCTGGTTTTAGTCCGAAAAATAAACTTTTACAGCATTGAGTCCATTAAAAAAATTACCGAACTTGTCAGGTACGTTTTTAGGATTTGTAGCCTCATTAAATTTTTGAAAAATTTTATCAGGAATCAGATTCTTACCATCTTCGTCCATTTTGTCAATTTTACCAAAAATTATTGCAAAAAATAACAATTATTTTCAACTGACTTTACTTTTTACCCTGACATAAATAAAAACAGGACAGTTGCTTTTTCTGAATATATCAACGCAATTTTCTCTTAAGATTTAAATTTTTTGTCACTACTAACAATGTTTTCACTAGTAAACAAAAATCTTAAAATCCGTTTACAAAGCAGACAATTAATTATTTTGTAGATATACAATGTAAGTTAAAAATACGTTATCATTTTAAAACATAGATTTTGAAAGTACAGCATGAAATAGAATATTATACATTAATCGTCCAAAAAACCTTTTTATTATTCGTTTCAAAATTTAAGACTTTGCTTCTTCATCGCCTCGTCCGGAAACCTGTACAATTTTAAAAATTTAAAGTAATATTAATAAATTAATCTAAATATTAATTATGTTGTTTTAGCTCGTAAATCCAAATTGAAGAAAATCTTCATCCCAATATTGGTCTTCGTTCTCCTTTTAAAGGGTATGACATTTTACCACTTGCACTTGGAATCTTAAGTTTGAAAGCATGGGAAAGCGTTACAGCTTTTCCCTTCTTCTCCTTTGTAGTATCAATTGGACTTGCGATCTTTCAGCTCTGCAAAAAAATAGCTTCCGATCATGCAGCTCCACAGATAGCTCCCCACGAAGCTTGGCCTGCCCAACAATACTACGCTCGATCGTTCGAAAATGGTGTCAAGATATGGCATACTCAGCTTATACACAATAATGTTTTGGAAAAGACTTTTGGGGATGTTTAAATTTTTAATTATTTATTTTTAATTGTTGTTAAGAGTGCTGAAATAGCAAATGAAGTATAAACTGATTGCCCAAATTTTTGGACGACGCATTTAAATTTGTGTAGGAGTCCTCTTAATTTTCAGAACGTGGATCAAAGAGGTAGTTACATAAGAAGATATGGGGTAAATTATTATTGTTAATATGCCCTTACGTAGGCCTGAAATTGCCTAAAAATAAATTTTCTATATTTCTTTTGCTATTGCTTTAGAGCACTGTTGCCATACGACGTTACCTCAAAAATAAATTATTTATTACTATTTTGTCTTTTATTCTCCCACTATAATGCATTTAAGTACTTGTATTGTTTAATATTTATGTTGCCTCTATAGTGTTCAAATTATTAATAAAATAGATACAGCATATGCTTTGCATTACCAATTTTGATTTTATTTAGTTTAGTAAAAAAAAACATATAAAATAAAATAATAGAGAAATAAAGATTATGGATTACATGTGCTGGCCAAAAACATATAACATATTATTATGAACATATTTCAAAAATATATCAGATTTTGATAAATGTCTAACAATTTTATCTTAAAAATATTAATTCGATTTTACCAATAATTTAAAATATTTATTAAAAAATATGATTAAAAGGAGCAAAAGCAACGTTTTTATAATTTTATATTTATATAAAAATTATCTTATATATAAAACAAATTAATGATCTATATACATATATATATATATATATATATATATATATATATATATATATATATATATATATATATATATATATATATATATATATATATATATATATATATATATATATATATATATATATATATATATATATATATATATATATATATATATATATATATATATATAATATATATATATATATATAATTTATATATATATATATATATATATATTTTATATATAAAAAAAACATTTTATTGTCAAAACATGTAAATAGCATTTTTTAAAAAAAGTATTTTTTATTACTAAAAAAAACATTTATATATTAAGATAATTAAAAAAAAAACAGATTTTTTTTAAGTACGCAAAGCTTAACTGCTTAAGGTCTTACTGGGCCTTTTTAAACGTTTTTTTATCTTAATTTTTTTTATTAACGCCTATAGCTTATCTAATATTATGATACCTTTGGTGCTTGAGGTAAAACAAGAGTTTATTTATCATTTAGGCACCTAGACGTAAAAAGAAAAAGAAAATATTTCTGTCAGCAGTGGCTCTAGGATTTTATTTATTTTAATCTTAAAACAGGACCAACATCATATATATACCAGATATTACGCCCTCAAGGGGAACAGTTTGGTAAAAAAAATAATTTTAATTTTTTTTTTGGCACTCTCCAAGTAAGAGATTAATTTTTTTAAAGAAAGTTCTTTATTTGTATTTTTTTGTGTACTGCATAAAATATTATAGTCAGATCTCAAATTCTGCAATTATATCTGCATGTTTCATTAAATTAAAAGCATCTGAAATATTTGCATAAGGAAATAGTTAAGTGAAAAATTTCAGCTGGTTATGGTTTTTAGAACAACATAGATCATTTTGCGAAATCTAAAATTAGAGCATAAAACTGGATTAGATTCACTAACAAAATTATAAAAAATAAAGAAATTGCCCCTAAAAATCCGATATTTCCCTGGCCCCGACCCAGACTTTTTATCGCAAATCTGAAAATAGAAATGTTTTTAAACAAAGCATCCTGTAAATGTTTAGTTTAAATCCCACGTCTCACTGTTTGGATAAAAATTTTTAAAAATCCCAGAGCCGCTACTGAGTTCTGCAAAAAAAACCGTTTGAAGATAACTACGTATGTTGCCCTTTAAAAAGCTGCTAGGGATAAATTAAGGACTAATTTTTCAAAGCCAAAGCCATAAAACAACCATAAGAGACAGACAGGTCTCGTACAGATCCTTATTGAGCAAGGCGAGGAAACCTTGTGAAATTCCGGTTCTTTAAAAGAAAACTTTTTGAAAAAAAAATAAGAATACAAAATTTTTTGAGAAATTTCTAAAAAGATAGAAAGCATTTTTCCAACAATAATTTGGTAAAAGTTTAAATGGAAAATTTTCCCCCCTAAGAAATAATATTTTTTTAAAAAATAAAACAGGATACCAGGCCTAGATTAAATGGGTTAAACTTAGAAAGTCAATTTATTAAGAAGCTTACACCAAACTGGCAAAAAAAGAAAGGGTCCGTTTTTTATGTAAAAAAAAAATTTAAAAAGGTTTTTTTTTAAGGGAAAATGGATGTAGCTGGTGGCTAAAGAAGTTTTAAAAAGGGTAACAAAAAAAAAAATAAAGAAAACACAAAAACCCCCCAAAAAAAAAAAAAAAGTGGTATGAACTTTATATGCAAGATACGGATTCCGAAATATTTTTTCCCCCCCAAAACAAATCTGGGGTCGGGGAAAAAAATTATCACAAAAAGTTTTTTCCCTCAGAAAAAAAGGGTTTTAAAAGACCAAAACTTTAGAAAAACATACCAGCAAAACACAGAAAATATGTATTTAAATATTTAAATACATATTTATTAAATAAAGCCCTAAAAAATTGAAACCCAAAATTTTTGGGGAAATTTTTGTGGTTAGTTGTGGTTAGTTGTGGTTAGTTGTGGTTAGTTAAATGCCCTTCGAGGCCTAAAATTTGGGCCCCCAAAAAAAATTTTCTATATTTCTTTTGCTATTGTTTAAAAACTGTTGCCATAGGGGCGTTACCTCAAAAAAATTATTTATTACTATTTTGTTTTTTTATTCTCCCACTATAATGCATTTAAGGTAGTTGGGTCATGCAAGCAACATCTTAAGAAATCCTTCAAATTTTGAATAAAAGTTATTAAATGTACAACACATGTGCTGGTAAAATTTAAAAAATTTTTGGGGACCACGTCTAATAAGAGATCCCCCGGGGATTAAAAATTGCTTTTTTTGTACAAAAAATGGAAGAAGCGGGGGAAAATGACTTTTTTTTAAAATTTTCCCCCTTTTTAAAGGGACCCTTCCCCCCCCTTTAAAACAAAAAAACTAAAAAAATGAAAAAAAAATATATTTTAAATTTTTTAAAAAAAAAATGAAAATTATTCACCACTTTTTTTTGGGGAAAAAAAACTAATATTAATTACATCTTTAGAGAAATATTTTTAGGGTGGGGAAAAGGGAAAGAGCTGCAAGTAGATGAACTGGCAACGTTGAAACGAGCCCAAAAGGGGGGAAAAAAAAAAAAACGCGAAACCCCCAAAAAACGACAAAAAATTAATTTAAAATGTATTATTTTATTTTTATTAAATGAAATAAAAATAAGTATATGTAATAAAAAAAAGGGTTTATTACATTGTATTAGGGGTTTTTTTAAAAAAATTTTAAAAAAAAAAATTAAGAATATACTAGACAATATATATATATATATATATATATATATATATATATATATATATATATATATATATATATATATATATATATATATATATATATATATATATATATATATATATATATATATATATATATATATATATATATATATATATATATATATATATATATATATATAAAAAAAAAAAAAAATTTAAAAAAACAATATTTATTTATAATTCATTTTTTTTTAACGATTTATTAATAGTACATTATAAATTTAGAGACTAAAGGATATTTTTAATCCCGCGGCGAAAGGTTGTTCCCCCGACTGTAGGGAGGGTTCCCCCCGAAAGGGGGAAAAAGATTTTTTATTTCCTGAGTTTTATATACTATTTGATGTATTTTTTTTTAAAAAAATTTAAAAAAAAAAAAATTTATTTAAGGGTTTTTTTTATCGATGGAAGCGAGGCTGTCAGGAGTGGGGTTTTTATTTGTTGATTTTGAAAAAACCCAACCAGAAAAAATTTTTTTGTGTTCCTATGCCCCCAAACAAAATCTTACGTTTTTAAAAACCCAAAATTTTAAAAAAATTTTACCATTCGGGGTAATGGATAAAAGGGAAAAAAAAAAATTTCGAGAATATAAAAAGTAGTGCGCCAGCCGCAATGTTGAAAACAATACGTAAGAAAAGGTGTTTCCCCGGCCTATTTTTGAAAAAACCCACCTAGGGGAAAAAAAACAAAGGCTCTAGTTTTGGGGTCAAGTAAAAGAATTCTTAGTAACAGCACCGGGGTAAGGAATTTTTGGCACAAAAGGGAAATTAGTATCTAATGTGGGATTTGGTTTTATCTCCTACATCGAAATTTGTCGATTTACTGGACACAAATTATTCAAAAAAAAAGAAAAAATTTTTTTTTTTAATTTCCCCATCTTAATTTTTTAAGAACACAGCTATATCTCGGGCATTATAACAGTTTAAGAAAAAAATTGAACCGGGTTTTGTATTGCTAAGGCTTACATCCAATTCGTTTTATTATACTTAAGAAGCCTTTTTTTTTTTTGGGAGTTTCAAAAAAAAATTTTACATGTATTTAATATTTCATCTCTAAGAGCGTACATTACTAAAGTTATATTAACAAAAGCAGATTTTTTTAATTTTTTTCGAGGTTTTTTTATGCGCGATGCGAGACTATTAGAAGGTGCCATAGGGTAATAATTTGCTAACATAATGATTTCACCATAAGCACTAAGTATACCAAAGGGGGGTTTATTTGTAATCCGTTCGGCGAGCGCCAACGTCATTCTAAGCGACTAGATAATTCAGACTATGTCAAATTGATGAAAAATTTTTCAATGCTCGGGGAGCAAAAGATTTCAAACAAAGCTTCCTGGATGTAGCAGCATAGTGCACAAAAGGGGGGGACAGTATTTTTTAAAAAATCACTATCAAAAAAAACGTAAAAAAAATTTTAAAAAAAGGGTTTTTAATCAATAAACAATAATACCTATAAAAATTAGCTCCCCTTTTTTTTTCTTTTTTTCGACAAATTTTCCAAAAAAATTTGATTTTTATTTGCTAAGATTTTATAAACATGTAATGTTTGTCGCCATTTCATTCTCTTCCCCCAACGAGTGGTATCACTTGGTACCACCTGTAATTGGTACCATGGACCTGGGGGGCTTTTAAAAATTTAGAATAGGAAAGTAAAAATCTGTTTTTTCTATTTTAGGCAGTTTTTGCTCAGTAAGAGTCACAGTGACTAAATTGTTAATTTTTTTTAAAAAAAAATTATTTTGAAAACTGGGAAATATTGATGAGTGATAAGGTATTTTACAAAAAAATTTTTTTAAATTTGGGCCAAAAAATTTTAAAGTCGAAAAAAAAATGTCGCACCCTTGAGCCCCCCAGTATTTTAAAAAAGGAAACACTGTGGGGGAACACACCGTGAAAAAAATCGATATATGTTCCACCGTTTCCAGGGTTTCCATATTGTATTCATAGTGTATAACTATAAATTAAAATTTAATGTATTGTTTTTTTTTTTTATCCATCTTGGGTTTAAAATGTTAAAACCATGGATTCATTTTAACCGCGGTGAATACTTACTATGTATTCATCATGGATTTGCTGTGTAAGCGCCGTGGGTTTAGTAAGAAACCCGTGGAAACACGGGTGCTAATGGAACACTGTGAAAATATCGTGGAACCTGTGGGTTTTAACAGTTTTTTTTTTGAACACAGGGTTTACAGTGACTTCACCGTGGGCCCGGATACAAAGGAATTTATTAATTATGTAGGTATTTTTTATGTATTATCAGAAAAAATAAAAAACCCCCAAAAAAAAATTCCCCCGCCGTTAATGACTGGCCCATAAAAAAAAAAAATCAGCCTAGCAAGTGTAACAAAAAATTTATAGACGACCAAAAAAAAAATTTCATATTTGCGCAAGCTATCTTCATAAATGAAAACTAAGTTGCGTCGCCCGCCTGACGTATCCGACCCCGCCGTGCTCCGTCGGTTTGCTGCATTGCCAAATTCAAAAAGCATTCGTCAATGAATTTAATTAACTTAAAAAAAAAAAATTGAAGGCACTATAATATATTATTTTAAAAATAAAGACATATTAAACCTAAAGATTAGACCTGTATTTAAAAAAAATAGGTGTAATATTTATTAAAAGAAAGCATTAAGTGCTTAAAACTTAAATGAAAAATTTAAAAAATGTTCAAAACTTGGCAAAAACCCTTTTTTGGGTTTTTTAAACAAATTCGGTATAAGTGAAGCTGGACTGTACAAGCCGACGTTGCCAGATTTTTTTATACGCTAATTTATCGTAGTGCGATAGTGTAAGGGGTACAGTCATGTTTAAAAAAAATTGACCCGCAACCATGGTGCGTATGATATGGGTAGTAAGCTAAAACTTTGTGACTGGACTGTAGGGAAAGAACTACCTTAAGTACTTGTATTGTTTAATATTTTTTTTGGGCCCCATAGTGTTCAAATTATTAATAAAAAAGATACGTTTTGCTTTGAACCAATTTTGATTTTATTTAGTTTAGTAAAAAAAAAAATATAAAATAAAATAAAAAGAGAAATAAAAAATTATGGATTACATTTAAAAAACATATAACATATTATTATGAACATATTTCAAAAATATATCAGATTTTGATAAATGTCTAACAATTTTATCTTAAAAATATTAATTCGATTTTACCAATAATTTAAATTATTTATTAAAAAATATGATTAAAAGGAGCAAAAGCAACGTTTTTATAATTTTATATTTATATAAAAATTATCTTTATATAAAACAAATTAATGATCTATATACATATATATATATATATATATATATATATATATATATATATATATATATATATATATATATATATATATATATATATTTATATATATATATATATATATATATATATATATATATATATATATATATATATATATATATATATATATATATATATATATATATATATATATCATAGAAAATTTTATATATATATATATATATTATTAATATATATATATATATATATATATATATATATATATATATATAAAAAAAATTTTATTGTCAAAACATGTAAATAGCATTTATTAAAAAAGTATTTTTTATTACTACAAAAAACATTTATATATTAAGATAAAATTAAAAAAAAAAAAAAGATTTTTTTTTAAATACGCAAAGCTTAACTGCTTAAGGTCTTACTGGGCCTTTTAAACGTTTTTTTATCTTAATTTTTTTATTAACGCCTATAGCTTATCTATTATTATGATACCTTTGGTGTTTTAATAAAAAAAGATTTATTTTCATTTAAGAAAATAGACGTAAAAAGAAAAAGAAAATATTTCTGTCAGCAGTGGCTCTAGGGTTTTATTTATTTTAATCTTAAAACAGGACCAACATCAAATATACCAGATATTACGCCCTCAAGGGAACAGTTTGGTAAAAAAAAAAATTTTAATTTTTTTTTTGGGCACTCTCCAAGTAAGAGATTAATTTTTTAAAGAAAGTTCTTTATTTGTATTTTTTTGTGTACTGCATAAAATATTATAGTCCAAACTCAAATTCTGCAATTATATCTGCATGTTTCCCAAAAATTTAAAAACATCTGAAATATTTGCATAAGGAAATAGTTAAGTAAAAATTTCAGCTGGTTATGGGTTTTTTGAAAACAAAAGATCATTTTGCGAAATCTAAAATTAGAGCATAAAACTGATTAGATTCACTAACAAAATTATAAAAAATAAAGAAATTGCCCCTAAAAAAAACCCATATTTCCCTGGCCCCCCCCAGACTTTTTTTCGCAAATCTGAAAATAGAAATGTTTTTAAACAAATTTCATCCTTAAATGTTTAGGAATCATCCCCCCTGTTTGGGAAAAAAATTTTAAAAAACCTGAGCCGCTACCGAGTTCTGCAAAAAAAAAACCCTTTTAAGATAACTACGTATATTGCCCCCTTAAAAAATCTAGGGGTAAATTAAGGGCTAATTTTTCAAAGCCAAAGCCATAAAACCACCATAAGAGAAGACAGGTCTCGTACAGATCCTTATTGAGCAAGGCGAGGAAACCTTGTGAAATTCCGGTTCTTTATAAAGGAAAAAAATTGGAATAAAACAAGAATACAAAATGTTTTTGAAATCTTTTAGAGAGATAGAAAGCATTTTTCCCAATAATTTGGTAAAAGTTTAAATGGAAAAATTTTTACCATAAGAAATAATATGTTATTTAAAAATAAAACAGGATATCCACCCAGATTAATTTTATTAAACTTAGAAAAATCAATTTATTAAGAAGCTTACACCAAATCTGGAAAAAAATACTATGAAAGGATCTGTTTTTTATGTAAAAAAAAAATTAAAAAAGGGTTTTTTGAAGGGAAAATGGATGTAGCTTTGGGGGCTTTAAAAAAGCCTAAACGGAGATAACAAAAAAAGACTAAAGAAAAACACAACCACTCAAATAAAAAAAAAAAAAGTGGTATGAACTTTATATGCAAGATACGGATTCCGAAATTTTTTTTTCCCTGAACACAAATCTGGGGTCGAAATGAAGACCCAAACTGTTTTACCTCGGGAAAACAGGTTTTTTAGACCAAAACTTTAAAAAAACATACCAGCAATAACACAGAAAATATGTATTTAAATATGTATTTATTAAATAAAGACCATAAAAAATTTAAATCCACTTTTAGAATTATTGTGTTACGTGTCGTTTTTTTTCTAACCAGCAAATTAACGTTAGAAGTTAAGAAGAAGAAGAGAAGAAAATACACCGATGCTACTCGGTGTACAGGGGTTTTGGGGGTCGCTGATCATGAATCTAAAGTTTAAAAAAATTAAAAAATTTTATGGTGGACCAGATAACTAAAACTTTTTCAGATTCACGGCAGTTTTGGGAAAAATAGGAGTTTTAAGGGTCGTTAATTACGAATTCGAGGAAATAAGTTTAAAAAAGTTTCGCCCGCCATATTAGATCCAATTTTAAATTTTGGGTGAATTTGAACGTATTTTACTCTCTTTGCTTAAAGCCCAAATACAAAGTGGATTTTTTGGGTAAAGTAAGACAGTGTATTACCCAATCTTAAAGAATGGTTTGTAATAGATGGGAAAAACCCATGCAGGCAGCAGATTCCACAGTCTAAACACTGGTAAGTTAAGGGACATTTTAAAATGGACAGAAAATAAATACATAGGAGTTGTTTGCGCTATTGGAAGCTACTAGAAAAAACATTATATTGGTTTATTTTGAAGAAAGGCCGTTAAAATACCTATAAAGGAGAGACATATCCCTCACAGATCACCGGTGGGCAAGAGAAATAAGTTTTTGTGAGAGGATTAATAATAAGGCCAACAGATGTTTTATTAATAAAATTAAAATAAATATACCAAGTGTGTGTTGGAGATGTCATTTCCCAGACATAAGAACAAAACTCCAAAAAAGTCATAGAGGAATGTAATGTGAAAAGGAGGAGTAACATTAAAACTTTTATCGCGACAGCGTATATAATTTCCTTTTTGGATCATTACCCTGGACCAGTTTTTTGCCCTCATTTTTGCATTTTTTTTTTATAAATAAAATAAATTTCCTAAAAATAACAATTTTTATAACATTTATTACCAACTTTAATAACAAATAGTATAATTTTATATGAATTCAAGAAAAAAAAAAAAACCTATTTTCATTTTTGCCTAAGCAAATGTACTAATTGCATCTAAATGTAATTAGATTTCTGATAACCTTGTAATCCTTATAATAAAAAACTAGTGTGCCATGATAGCGACTATGCCTGGATTTGTTAAATAGACTGAAGGCACTTAATAAATTTTTGTTTTTTTCGATTTTTATACATACCGTTTTGTTTAAAGTTCATTTTTTTGCACAAAGAAAAATTTTTTTCGACGGTTTTAAAAAATCTTTTTTATAATGTAACTTATTTATTTTGGGTTTTTCCCGTTAAAATGAATTTTCGTATTTTAAATATTTAAAAAAATTAAGGTCATGTTCAATTTTTTTTGGGATTTGCTATTTTTTAACAAATAGACAAGTTTGATATACAAAAAAATATTTACATAACTTTTTTAAAAAACCATAAATTTTTATATTTTAAAAATTATAATAAACAAAATATAAAACTTTTTTAAACTATTATGACATGATCTTCAAATTTATATATGTCCGCATTAAACACTAAAATTCGCCCTTTCCTGATATAACTACTCAGTATGTTTATTGCCGACAAACACCGTAATAGCGTTATTATTACAGATTGACTAACTACTCAGTAAATTTTCCCGTAATGCCTATATCTATTTTGAAAAAAAAAGCGTTAGATTAGTCAAATAAGGTATAACGCTGTACATATATTGACTAGTTATTTAAACAACTGACGAACTTCTGAAGGGGTTATTTAAATTTCTGAAAAAATATATATATATATATATATATATATATATATATATATATATATATATATATATATATATATATATATATATATATATATATATATATATATATATATATATATTTTTTATATATTGATTTTAAAGTCAAGCAGCCAACAGAGATGTTAGCGAAATGTCGTGAAACTTAATCACTGACAAAAAAATTGGGGAAACCTGAAAAATACAAATGTATATTCCACCATCCGTAAAAATCTACTTTACAACATATTTTTGACAAATCAGGATAAAAATTTATTTTCAACGGGACTCTATTCTTTAAACTGCTCAGACAACAGCATTATTTATTTTTAAAAGTTTTAAAATTTATTAGATTACTAGATTCGATTATTTGAGCGGAGATGGCAAAAAATGACCCCTTTACCACTGCAACCTTATTCGATTTAGGGGTTTTTCCTATCGTTCTTTAGGGGTACCTTGTCCAGACCCGGGCTTCTTAACTAGACTTTTAGAGTCTTGACACTGGCCACTTCCTATATCTTGCCGGTTTTGGCTTTTCCTCACCAAGCCTAGTAAAAACCCCAAACCTCATAGTGCTTCGCAGTGGCACCACACATGTACGGTTGCTTCTTCAGCCTCCTGGCAGAACCTTTACAGGCTATCCTCCACCAGGCCTATTCTTTCCAGGTGCTTGTTGAGTTTGCAATGTCCTGTTAGTTGACCTACCGTTATCCTTACGACCTTACGACTGTGGCTCAGTAGGTCCGAGGTAAACTTGGCCTTGAACTTCTTGACCTGTCGTTGTCCTGGTGTTTGTACCCACCCCGCTTTGAAACTTTTCCCGTCTACCCAGCTCCTAATAAATGTTTTAAAAACCCGCCGAGGCTCCACAGAATGGCTCAGGGCCTATCATTTCCATAGCTGGGTCCTCTTTTGGCTCTTCGTTACCTGGGCCTGTATACAGTCCCCCACTAGTTTGGAATCAACTTTTAAGAAACTAATGGCCTTCAGGGGCCGCTTGGCTGTCTGATAATAATTAGTACTATAAAAAAAAATATTTCATTTGGTATATGGGGACAATGTCTTCAGGGCA
>JAHBCN010021459.1:0-14115 GCA_019359885.1 Listronotus oregonensis | reverse complement strand
TTTAAAGTTGCTTAATTATCTTACGCTTTATTGGGTTTTAATTAGTATTGAATTTTGTAGGGTTCTTCGGGGGGGCCCAAATTTTTTCTTCACATGGGCCATTACCCATTTACCAGCGCATTCACCATAACAAAAAGATCGAAAAAATTTAAACCGTTACAGGGGGTAAAGGACATTCGGAATAAAAGGGGCAACGAAAAAGCGGATGAGTTAGCGAGATAGGGATCATCCACACGATACTTTAGACGAGAACCTGCTTTGGAAAGCCCAAAAACCACAGAACAAAGGGCAAACCGGGGAAGGGACCCCAAAACAAACAAGGAATCCCGAGGAAGCATTAGCAAAAATAAAACAGGGAAAAAGCTTCAAAGGGACCCACCCAAAAGAACGAAAAAAATAACTGGACAAAGTAAAAAAAGATTTGCATAACGGTAGGGCTGTTTAAAAGGCACGTAACCTAAAAACACCTACACAAGATAGGCTCATACAATGGGGCCCCAAGGGGAAAATGTGGGGAGGAAGGGGGAGGCAGCCTACCATATCCTGTGCGAATATAAAGCATTGAATCAAAAGACAGGCATTATTTCCAACCGGAAATGAGCCCACAGGAATATATCAATCAAACAGTTATACAGACTAGTAGGAGACAAAGGGGAAATTGGTAAAAAAAAAAAATTGGGAAAATTTGGGGGAAAAAAAACCCAAAAGAGGCTGCACTACCTACGGTATTTAATCAAGATGGGAAGGAATGAAAAAAGAAAGAATGGGGCCCTTTTTTGGCGTTGCACGACATCCTGGATATACCCCCAGGATGTTGCCACCTTTTTTTTGAGTTTCCGACTCTGCACGAAAGCGATACGATACCTCGGCCACATGTCGCTCGTCTATTTTTTTGTTTAGTTGCCTATCAACACGGGGGTGACCAAAAAAAATCAATGTCGTATTTTTTTCGTCTACCCCCACAAAACGTTCCCCCTTTTTCCAGATATTAAGATAGCCGAAATTTGGCTCGATTAAACGACGTTAACCCGCCCCGCTCGCCCCCGAAATTTGGGGAAAACCCAAATTTTTTTGGCCCAAAAAAAGCTGACAAAAAGCCATAACTCAAGAACGGTAACTAATAAAAACACGCTTAATACCCCCAAAAGATAGCTAATATTGTTCTTTAAAATTTATATTCTATACATAATTGTTGATTTTAAGTCAAACGGAGTTACAACAGCGTTTCCCCCCAAAAAAAAGTAACCAGGTACCAGTAGGAGTATTCTGAGAATTTTACGGTTTTTTTTACATTATGTGTTTTTGGATTTAACATTTTCTTTGTTAAAAAGTATTTTGGAACTAATTTTTCAAACATAAAGAACCTTTTGTTCAAATTTAATCTTTTATTATATAGGCATTACCTGACTAGTTTACCAACGAAAGAACCCGTTTGACGGGAAAAAAAGGGGGAAAAATTCAATTTTTCTATTTTATCTATGGTGATTTTACTTCAGCGAAAAAACCGACTTTTCATTTATTCAGTTTAGTTTCTAAAGTTTTTTTTGAGCGGTTAATTTTGGAACAATTATCTAGTGAAGATATTATAACGTTTTTTTTTTTTTTAAAACCCAAGTGTGTGTTTTTTTTTTTATAACTATTATAGTATTATTTTAAAAGACATTTGAAAAATTTTATTGAAATTAAAGTTTGTAATATATTTTAACTGTTATTTACCTAAAACTCTGGAATGGCATCCACATCAGGTGTACAAAGCCGGACCAAGGATAAAATATTTTTGTGGGCTCCCCCCTTTCCCCAGATCACCGGTTGAAAAATTTTTCAAATCGTAAATTTTTTGTGTTTTATTTTATAATTTACGTACTGTAAATTTTAACTGTAAGAGAATCAAAAAAACTTTCCATACGAAAGTGTTTTTTTTTTGGGAGAAAGCTCGAATTCCGACTAAACATGAAAAAGATCAATTACTAAGCAAAAAAATTCCCCGCCAAGAGAGAACTCTTCAAAAGATCGGAAGAAAACATCGGGAGCGGTTAAGAACAAATTTAAACAGTTTGTTGAAAATTGGGGCGATCTCTTTGATATTGCCCAACAAGATGCCTTGGCTCTGATGAAATCGGAAGAAGATAAGGCGTTTCTCAAAAAAAGAGGAAAGGGGGGCCCCCCGGGTTTCCCTGACTGGAGTGGATCTCGTTGTCTCGAGCTGAAGAAATCAAGGCGAAAAAAGGGAAATTGCAAAAATGAACCGACCAAGAAAGAATTTTTATATTGGTGATTTTTTTTTTTAAATTTAAAAATATTCAAAAAAAAAGACAAATAATAGATTATAGATTTTTTTTAAATAATACTTATTAAAAAATTAGAAGTAGGTAATTTAGTCCCCATGTATTATTACTCTTCTGCTAAAACGACAAGTTTTTATTTTTTTTTCTTTTTTTTTTTGCTTTTAGAGACGGATGATAAAAAACAGTTCAAAAAAGAAGAAGAAAAAAAGACACTGAAGAGGACAGCATCCACCAGGAACTTGAGAGCTTGGAGGAAATGGACATACCTAAAGAAGCTGTAGAAGATCCAGGACCATCTGAGAGCAAGGGGAAATGAAAGTTTCATTTGCAAGGGGGGGGTTTAAAAAGATTTTAAACATGAAACTGTCGATTTTTGATCGATGTAAAAAATCCCCCAAAAAAAGCCAAAGAATTTTAAAAGCTACTCTAGAAGCACTAAACCTTTTCCCTCTTGAGTACAAAGTATCGAAAACTTTATTACATTATAGAAGGCAAATGTTCAAAAACAATTTCTAAAAAAATTTTTATAAAGTGAACATACCTGAAAAAAAACCCGTGGTTGTCCATTGGGACGGTAAACTTTTACCGGGGTTTTTTAAAAAAAAAGAATTGGGGGAAAGCTATTGCTATTTCATATGGCAAAAAGGGAAAGCTGCTGGGAGTTCCTGTAACAGCAAACAGCTCTGGAGAGGAGCAAGCCGAGCCGTATTTTTAATGTCTACATGAATGGGGTCTTCCCCCCAAACCGTCAAGGGTTGTTGACACGACAGCATCCAACCGGAAAAAATCAAAGGGGGGATGCGTCATATTGGAGCAAATGTTAGGAAGAAATTTTTTTACCTAATTTTTCCCTCACCATATCTTGGGGAAAATTTGTTTTAAAGGCGTATTCGACACAAAAATGGGATCAACCACTGAACCTCATCCCCACATTTTTAAGCGATTCCTTACTGCGTGGCCCAAGATGGACAAAGGGGGAAAAACGACACAGGTATCAGTGACAATCAAAAAAAGCAGCTGACTCCCCAAGTAATTGCAAAATTTACTGCTGAATTCAAGACCAAATTAACTGAGACCCCCAAAAAAGATGACTACAAGGAGCTATTGCAGTTGGTTCTCGTATTTGTTTTGGTCACTAGACGGCAATGTTGTGGGTTTTTTAACTCCAGGAGCCATTCATCACGCTAGGTGGGGGGCAAACTTTACTGCTTAAAAATATTCATTTTTTTTTCGTCAATTTAAGATGTCTAAAGAAGAAGAAAGTTCTGTGCATGCTATTTCCGTTTTCCTATTTAAAAAATTTTTATCAAGCTTGGTTTAGTGCTCCAAAAGCTTATCTTGCCCCCCAAAAACAAGATTTAGGTATTTTGCATGGTCTGTTAGACTATAAAGAATGTGACAACGACATTGCAGAAATAGCTCTGACCAAATTTTCGAATCATTTGTGGTATTTGAATGCAGAGGGGGGGGATTATCGTTTTTGATCCCCCCATTACAGACGATGAAAAGTTGTTTAAGGCTAAAAAAAGCTCAGTAGCACAGATGAACCATCAGAGCACGCTAGGGTTGTAAACCAAAAGTTAGTAAAAAAAAAATTAAAAAAGGTAGTTAGGAGGAGGGGGAAATTTACTTACCAAAGAAACGTTTCCCTTTCTTTACCGATTTAATATAAAAAAAGATTTCCTAAGACAACATCCAAACACCAGGCCTCAAAATAATGACTTCCAAGAAGGTTTAAAAAAATTTCAAAATATTAAAAGAAATTAATGATATAGCTGAGCGTGGTGAAAAAAATTAAAACCGACTTTAACAACCTTTTTTAAAAAATGAAGAACAAAAGCAATATGTCCTGCAAGTTGTAAGTAAATGCCGAGCATTATATCCTGACGTTTAAAAAAATAATTTAACAAAAGCTCTAGAATAGATTGGGGAACTTAAAATTATCAACTCATGTAGGTACTATTGTATCTTTTCTGTGTCTGTTTTGTATGTATTATAAAACCCGATTTTTTTATTTTAAAATAAAAAATTAAAAATTGACTTGTAAGTATTACTTGTTTTTTTTTATATATATATATATATATATATATATATATATATATATATATATATATATATATATATATATATATATATATATATATATATATATATATATAAATATATATATATATACAGTAAAGGAAAGTTTTCCGGGGCATAGGACAATCTTGGACGATTTTGGATGTCCCAAAAACGCCGCACGCATTGCTTATCGATCAATAATCTTCCAAAACAATTCAATAGTTTATTTCTGAAATAATTCTTTAGTATCGAACGCTCGACAGCAATAGTTGTACAGTGTCGAATATTTACGCCAAAAAAAGTTTTTTTAATAAAATAATTATTATTAGTAATGGATGTTTACGAACTGAAAGAAAAAATTAAAATATTTGAATGGTATCCCCGGGGGAAATCCTTTAAAAGGGAAATTTGGGGGAATTATTTATTAATTTATTTATAACTGCCGCCCCCCCACGATTTCCACTATTTACCAGTCATTAAAAACTTTCTGACATTTGGTTGTTTAACCCCAAGAAAACATAAAATGATAGTGCTCCAAAAAAAAAACCAGGAAAGGAAAATGAAAGAAATTAGGGGAGGGGAAAAGGTTTTAAAAATCCTACAGTTTCCTTAAACCTTGCAGAACAGGTTGATTTGTGCAAAAGATCAGTGGGAAAAAGGGAAAAAAAAATTTTTACCGCTCCTACAAAGTAAGAAAAACCCACGAAATTAAAACTGTAAGGAAAAAAGAAAAATAACAATGCATTTATAAGAAACATTGTTTTTACTGATAAATCGACTTTCCCCCCTTCCCGGGCTCACCCAACGTTTTTTTTTTTCTGGGGTCACGTAAAATCGGGTTTTTGGTTTTTTAGGAGAATAGGGCTATTAATCTACAAAAATTACAATTACAAATTGAAATTTTTTTTGGGTTATTACCCTTAACATTCTAGCAAATATCAGAAGGCGTTTTATGACAATCTTGGTAATTTTGTGGCTCAAGAAGGGGGTTTTTTGAGCATCTTTGATAACTTGAAAGATTTTTTTTTATATTTTATGAATGCACATTAAATTTTCTTAAGAATATCTTCTACGTTTCATTATTTATTAGAAAAAAATTTTTTTATTTTATTAGGAAAAACTGTTTGGTTTTTTTAAACCGCAGCAAACGTTGCGGTCTCGTAAGCAACTAATTTTAAAAATTTTGGCTTATAAAAAAATCAGATCGAAGTCGGTTGACGCTAGCTAGGCTCTTGTTACTTCCACAAACACTGCATCCTCTAACTGGGGAAAAAAAAACTGTAGTACACAACTAAACTGGGCAGATAATTTTCTGAATTTATCACCGCATTCCCCCCCCGTCCCAACCAAAAATAAGCCAACTAAGGGGAAAGAGACGGAAAAATTAAATGCAAGCCACAAGATTATTATTGGTATTTTAGGGGAAATTGGGGGTTCCCCCCAAAATCGTCCAGGAGCCTCCTATGTTCGCAGTACGGTGCGCTTTATTTAATATATATATATATATATATATATATATATATATATATATATATATATATATATATATATATATATATATATATATATATATATATATATATATATATATATATATATATATATACTTAAAACTCAAAATACCCCAAAAAAAACAAAATTTATCACTTTAATAACAAAATAGACGAAGTAGGCCCCTTTGTGGTCCCCGGTCACTTTTTTGGGGAAAAGGTTTTTGTAACTTTTTTGACTTAAAATAACAACAATTATGTATAGAATATAAATTTTGAAGAAAAAAAATTGCTTTTTTAAGATATTAAGCGTGTTTTTTTTATTTACCATTCTGGGTTATGGCTCCATATGTCAGCTTTTTAAAACCAAAAAAATTTTAATTTTTTTTTAAACTTTGAGGACGAGGGGGGACGTTTTTTAATTCGTTTAATCGAGCTCAAATTTCGGCTATCTCAATATCGGGAAAAGGGGGGAACGTTTTGTAGGGCCCCGACGAAAAATTTCCGACTTTTTTTTTCCCCTATATGAGATGGGGCACTCTAATCACTTG
Organism: Listronotus oregonensis; assembly: GCA_019359885.1. Taxonomy (NCBI): domain Eukaryota; kingdom Metazoa; phylum Arthropoda; class Insecta; order Coleoptera; family Curculionidae; genus Listronotus; species Listronotus oregonensis. The sequence continues at coordinate 7,725 of JAHBCN010021459.1, read as the reverse complement.
TCGCGAAAAAGCAAAATTTTTTGGAAAAATTATTATTGGAAAGGGGGGCCCCAACGAGATGTTAGGTCATCTCGGGGGGTGGTTCTTGTTAAAGACATTTTTTGCTGCTCACTTTAAATTTTAGCGCAATAGGGATAAGGCCTAAGGCTTCATATAAATTTTTTTTAAAAAAACAAAATTTTTTTGGGGAGTTTTTATGTAAAGCAGAGATATTCCTAAATTATTTGTTTTAAAATGATTTTAAACGTTTTTCGATTACCAAATATTTTCTTTATTCTCAAAACAAATTTAGATTTAAATAAATGTCTACTGAGTCATCAGTTAACTCTATAGTTAATATTGCAGACTAGTCAGCTTCTGTTTACATAGGGGTAACATATCAAGAGCGTGCCATGTGTGCGAAATTTACATCGAACAACAATTGTAATTAATCCAATTTAATTTGTCTGAATTAAGCAAATCAGCTTAATTGTCAAACTAAGTATACCTAAATCATCAGAATGATTGCTTAGTTAGTGTTTTAGATACGATTTTTCTCTGTCCTAATGTGAACATGATATTTTATGATCGGAAAGTCTTACACAATAAAATTAATAACTCAGACTAATATTTTTTAGTAAATTATAAAGTATATGTATATTTTAAAAAGAGCTTTTTTTCTATATTTAATAAAAATTCAATATTAGGTTAGCAGGGGATCTACAGTTTTTTATAGATAGTCCTTAACATAAAAAAAACCCAATTAAAAAAAAAGGGTTCATTAAAAAAATAAAAAAAAGTTTTTTTTTGTTAACTACAGAATATACTATATGTTTTAAATATAAAAAAGCCTCGGGGGAATTTTTTACACCGATTCTCTTTATTTTCTTTGTTTTTAATTGTTTGCCAAATTTAAAATCTCATGCCCAATATGTGTTTTATAACTAGAATTTAAGTTCAGCTGTTTCCGAGTAAATTAACTTTTAACATTTGTTGGATATTATTACTTAGTTATTTTTCGTTTTTTTTTAGAAAGAAAATCAAACAAAGCTAAATTTTATTTTAAATCTTGACTAATGCAGCATATTTAAATATAAGATATTTACTTCATTATTCGCGAATTTTTTTTTGTACCTTTTTAGGTCATTCAGAATTTTCTACCTTTAAGGTATGGCTATTATTTGTAATAGCACAAATCTCATAGAAAGAAGTACCAGTTAAAAAACATGTTGGTGTAAAACCTCTACGTAACCAGATGAAGTATTTGAAAACTTGTTTAATTTCTAAAACTATCCCCCAACAAAAAATATTTATATTATGAACCCTTTTAAAAAATCCATAAAAAAAGAAAGACTTTAGATTTAACAGGGTGTTCGGAAAATGCGTTGGGAAAATTTTAAAGGGGGAATTCTACATAGAAAAATAATGTTAGTAAGTCATTTTGCAAAAAGCGAGATTCCAGGTTTTCAAAAAAAACAGGGTGCAAAGTTCAATTTTTAGTTTTTTTTTTCCCCAAAAAAATTAATTTATTTTCCATCAATTTAGTTAATGTTCGGCATACAACCCCAGCTTTTTTAATATTGTCTTAAAAAGGGGGTTCCCTTTTAACACCACTAGGGGGCATTTTTCTGAAACACAAAAAAAAATTTCTCTATCTTTATTATTTGGAAAAATTGAAATTTGGGCCCATTAAAAGGGGAATTAAAAACTCAAAAAGAATGTACTTTTCCCCCAATGTCGATAAACCTAACCATTTAGCCACAAATCGACATCAAAGTTTTCATAAATTTTTACCAAATTAACCCCTGTATTAAAATAAATCACCAAATCAAGTCGCCTTGTATTAAATGAATTTGACAGCTAATGTTTTTTTTAAGTATTTTTTTAATAAATTTGTCAAAAAATACTTAACACTAATTTAAATGTAACTAATTTAAAATTTTCTTATAAAATTGATTCTTTAAAAAGGAAAAAAATTTTAACATTTTTTTAAAAAGCCCCCTCATTCATTTTTATAAAATTTTTTTAATTTTTTTTTAAAAAAAATCCCGGGGGTTTTTTAAAATCACAACCATTTCTTATCCGTTCCCCCAAATCATTTACCGGCGTTTTAAAGACTAAAACTGTAAATCCCAAAAAAAAAAACCTTGGGGGGGGGTGGAGCGCCACCTTTTGGGAAAATAAAAGTTTAATCTGGTTTGTGGGGGAAAAGTTTTCAAGCATGTTAGGTAGATTTTTTAAAAAAAAATTTAAAAAAACCTGTCTATTTAACAGTCCGTAATAAAAATTAGGTCCTTTAAAAATCCCCTACAATTCTGGCCCATACAATCAACAAAACCTTTTTCTGACGCTTTTTTTTCTACAATGGCAGGGGGTTTTAAGCCCATTAGTGGGTAATTCGAAAAATTTAATCCCATCTGGGGAAAAGCTTTTTTCTCAAATAAACAAAATTAATTCGATGAACTGTTTATTTTTTTTATTTTTCTAAAAAAATATTGCCCTATCCCCTCGTAGTTGTGAGTCACCCCCCTAAAGTGCTTGAACCTTTTTTTAAAAAAATGGGGACACAAAATTCCCTGAAAATTTGGGTGTAATGAATTCCCCCTTGTAACCCAAAAATTTCCCTTTTTCTAATACTTGGGGTTTTTTTCTACTCTTTCGATAACTCTTTTTTCTCTTTTTAAAAGTTCAACATGCCTTGGGGTGCCATCGGAAACCCCAATTTTTAAAAAACCTATCTTACCAAGTCGTCTGTGAATGTTGATGGGGTTGTGCACATGGCTTTTTTCTAGATAAGTTGCAAATAAACCGCCGGGCCTCTTCTGCATTCCCATGTACTTGCCCTTAACAAAATGGATATTACGGTACTTAATATGTGAATATTCTCGTTTCATTTTTTAGCAATGTATGTTTTAAACACGGAATATTATTTAAAAATCAACAGTAATGAAACCCAATATTTGTCAAATTTGCAGAATTTTTTTAAAAAAGGGGAAATTTTTTGTTGATTATATTTAAATACATGGTTAATTTGGATAAAACTAATAAAAAAATTTGATGTCGTTTTAAAAACTAAATGGTTGGGGGTTTTCGACATTGATAAAGTACATTTTTTTTTGATTTTTTAATTTCTTTGCTGGTGTATTTAAATTTGCAATATCTGTCCAAATAATAAAGATAAGTAAATAAATTTTTGTTTCAGGTAAAGTGCCCTCTAGCGGTTTTTAAAAAAATTTTTTTAAACGTACAATATTGGGGAACCCAAAAGCTGGGTTTTTGGGCCGAACATCAACTAAATTGATGGAAGAATAAATGTAATATTGCGAAAAAAAAAAAACTTAAAATTGAACTTTGCACCCCTGTATCTTTTTTAACCTGGAGATCTCGACTTTTTTCCAATGCCCAAATTTTTTTCTATGTAGAATCCCCCCTTTAAAAATTTTTTAAAAGCTTTTCCCCCAACACCCTGTTAGAATACTAGAGGTTATAATTTCTGTACATACAATCACTTGAATGCTAAGATTTTTAACAATGACATAATAAAAAATAGTAACTTTAAAAAGCAAACTGAATAGAATTCATTATTTTTAGGACTCTGACAATATAAAGTGACCTAGAGGCAAACTAGGAAAAATAGAAAAAAAGTTACGCAAATCTGAGACAATTTTACAAGTAGGGACAATGCCTATTAAATGTAGTTGTATTAAGACTAAAATTGGACTTATTTTTAAGGCATGGAACCGTTGTTCTTAAATCAAATTTTAAAACTAAAATAATGGAGAAGTCACACTTTTATTTTATGTATACTCTGTTCTGTTTACTATATGCACAATTTCCAAAATTATTTACGAGGAAAATAAATTTGCAGGACAAAAAACCTCTGTACGCAAATAAGAAATTGTTTTCAAAAACACAATATTTACACGGGTAGATCTTTTAATAAAAAAAAACGATAAATCTAAATTACTGGGTATCTTTGCTTTACGTTTAAAAAAATCAGCTGTATAAAAATCGACACCTGTGAAAGTTAATCTCCTATATTTTCCAGATGCAAAAATAATTTATATTTTAAAAAAATATTTTTTGCATCTAACACAACTTAAAAAATGTAACGAAAGTTAGTTACAACGACTATTTTACATCAATGATAAATCAAACAAAAATATGGACTGAAATCAAAGAAATCTTGGCTTTGACCCTTGTGGCGTTAGAAAAGAGCATTTCGATTTACTATAACAATAAAAAAGATAACTGTTTTAAAAAAATGTTTAAATTTGGGAAACACACCTCTACTGACATTCGAAACTTTTGGGGATTTTGAGAATTTTAACGGCTTTCTGGATATTAGTATAAACTTGCTTATTTTATTAATAAACGGTAAACATAATTTATTAAGTAATTTATTTGAGGCCAATAAATAACAATACATTGGTAAAACTTAAACTCAGAAGTCTACTTATACTTCAAGTCCAAAATTTCTGTCAATGACGCATCGCTCGTCTTTAGAGTGCCCCGGGTTGTGTGGGGTCAGGGGAATCAATTCCAGTGGCGTGTGCATTTCAGAAAATAAATGATAAAATTTCGTCAAAACATGAAAATATTTTTTACAAGCAAAAGTTATTTTCTCACATTTTCATCAACCCTTTAAATTTGTAACAAGCCTATATTATTTTGGTGTTATTCGGATTAATAAAAAATGTAATTTTTGCTTAATTTTGCACACCTCCTATTTTGAGGTCATAGAACACAAATTTGAGTTTTTTTGGCGGTTTCTCAACGTTTTTCGAAAAAAAAAATTTAAATTTTTCTTTTCCGATTTTATTTTGCTACATGAAAAAAATAATAAAATTTCAGTCTTAACATAAATTAAAAAAGATGTAAAAACAGAACGATAGACAATCCAAGTTACACCGACTTGCCAATTTACCACCGATCTTGCAAATTCAATATTAAATACGATATTTACACGCATTGCTTCATCAAAAATATCCACTATATAAGGAACACAAAAGCCCTGAGATCATCAGCTTGTAGAATCCAATAACTATTTCGGGCCTTTTAAGTTCCAGATTTAGGATTTCCATATCGAGGATATTTTTGATCAAACATTGGGGGCCGAGCGAAGCAAGGTTCGCATACCTTATAAAAATGTCATAAAGAAAACTATTACAACTTGGCAACAGGTCAACATTTTTAGAATTTCGAGTTGAATTCGGACGTAAACGTTTTACCTACTTTTTATTAAAAAATAAGGTTTTTTACGTACTTTTTGAGTGATTTTTTAAAAATTAAAATAGTATGAGTTTTTTAAATATGTTTTCGTGCAAATGATTGAATTTAAAGGAGTATGTCGTAAAATGAAATTAAACAATTCAATCAATATTCTTTTGAAATACTATAAGAGGCGGCCAAAAAAAACAGCTTCTGATTCATGTTTAACAATCGGAAAGTAGAGTGTGCAAAAAATAGCGAAAAAATCGCATTTTCCAGTATCCGAATAATTACTAACATTGTTTATTTGCCTTTAAAACTCTGAATACCGTACGCGAAAAAACTTTTGTTAAAGTTGCACATATCTCTGCAGCATCCAAAGTGGTTAGTTCTGGATTTCGTTCCCGAATCCCATGGTAAACATTTTTAACCATTATTCGTTCTTTTAACGTTAACTGAGTTTTTTTGTAGGCGGATAACTAGTTAAAGGTTAGTTAATATTTATAGTTTACTGAATTAAAAGCACTTAACAACACTAAATTTTTATATACAATTATATACACTAAATAAGATAAACTATAATAATATTGGCACAAAACAATATTTATATACTACTGTTACTAGACATTTATAATATTTGGAAAATACCCTGTATAGCAATTAAAATTTAAACTTACAAAATCTGTCCATAATCAATAACAACTAAATAAAATCATCGAACAGCATGAAAACCCTGTCGATACGCTTATTTTCAAGTCTCTTCAAGTTGTAAACTAAGGAATGTGTGTTGCCACATTTATTGTCTTCTCGATAACAATGATTTCACTATATATTGGCGTGCTATTTTAAGACAACGTGGCGATGAAACTTTTGGCCGGTTCACTGTTATTTAAGCGGAAAAGTATATCATAGGCTTAAAAATTATTTACTAGTGTTAAATTTTTATTTTTTATTCAGCCGCTTCGTCGGTTGGGTGGCCGGTATTAAATGAGTCACTGACAGAAATTCTGGACTTTAGGTATAAGTACAAAATTAGTTTTAGTTTATGTGATTTAGTTTTGGTAAGTTGTTCTTTTTGATGGCTTTTTCTGTTAAGATATTTATTTGTTTATTTATTTGGTGTATGTGTCTTTTTTAAAAGGTTAAAGATAAAGGATTTTTTTTTAATTTATGGTTTGTATGCATAATAATTTAAATAATTATTATAGTTGGGTTTTAGTAATCTTTTTTAAATAAGTCATTTATGTGACACCAAGTGTAAAATTAAACGAAAAAATTATTTTTGGTGTTAAAGAATATTACTATGATAAAAGTTAAAAAGTGACCTAGTAAAAGTAGACCTAAATACAAAATTAGTTTTAGTTTATGTAGTTTAGTTAGTTCGTTTTTATTGTTCTTTTTTACTAAGATATTTATTTACTTATTTATTTTTGTAGATGTGTTTTTCTTGAGGTTAGAGATATACAAATTTAAGTTAAATATTTAAATCAATTTTAATTGTTATTATAGATGAGTAAAAATCATCCTTGTTTATAATAAGTAAGTCATTTATATGACGCCAAGTATAAAATCAAACCAAAAATAGATTTTTTATGTTAAACAATCATCTTCATTTAATTATATTTTTAAAGATTTTTATCGCATATTTTATTATTTGTGATGTGTCATTTTTGACAGGTGTCATATGTTTTGACATTGTATTACATTTCTTTTTTTAACAGACATACTTTTGCGTAGAATTATCAATAAATTACCACGACTGTAAAAAATCCAAAACCTATTCTGCTTATGCTTTTTTTGTCATTAAAAATGCCTGAAACTTTTGATAAAAAAATCTCACTAACAACGATTTTTCTGGAATAAAAATAAAATCGGTAATGATCCGCAGATATTTATTTAACTTGAACATGAAAATCCATTTACCAGATAGACTGGCTTAAGTATGCAAATTTTATGCAATCCATTCATTGGGCTTAAATTTGATAATTGGACCAGGCTTTACGTTAAACCTATTGTAAATATTGATATAATCTAACAGCTACTAATTAACAATCTTATTCCCACTGATAACATTGTGCCTAATTGCTTGATAATTCCCTTTAATTATTAAAACTTATAACAGCTTTAACGATTACCAATAATAAAAATTTAATTGCTCCTTGCAAAATATGAACTAATTTTACTTATTTATATTAGTCCGGTCAATTTAGCCCAAAAAATAACATTTTAAAATTCTCCATCGTTCCGGTAGGTAAGAAAAAATAAGTCGAGGTCAAACGTCAGAAAAATTATTTTTTGGGATTTGCTTCAGGTTTTTTTCTAACGTAGCGTTATTTTCCCAGTAGGCTCATTCCACAGGTCTGTTGTGATTCTCTTTAATTGGAAACTATTGCATAATAACTGATATTCGTAAGGGTTGGAATTGATAAAAGCGACGGAAATTTAAAAAACAATTCATAATCTTCAATTACTTTTTCTTGTTTTTATACTTCTTGATCTTTTTTATCTTTTTTTTCTTTTTCATCCTGGGGGTAA
>JAHBCN010021458.1:0-14130 GCA_019359885.1 Listronotus oregonensis | reverse complement strand
CAGCTTTTGGTGGGAGGCTGGGTGGATCACTCAGAATCATTTGTACATCCTTTTTTTTTTTAATATTTTTTGGGGCCACCTTTTTTTAATTATGCAATAAAGAATCCCCATTTAATCTAGGAAACACTTAAGTATAATAGGGTTGTTACCTATAAAAGAAATTGTAAAGCAATAGTCAGCAATAAAACAAGGTTTTTTTAAAACCCAAATTTTTTTTTTTAAAAATTTTAAATACCTGATGGGTATTTTTTTTTTTAAAAAATTGTTTTTTATACTGTATTTTACAAAAAAAATATATATATTAAATTGAGACCTTATAGACGTTTAATTTAGAAAAAAGAAGTAATTAACAAAATACTACCCATTTGGAATTTTAAAAAAAAATTTTTTTTAAATTTTTTTAAAAAAAGGGGTCCCTATCCGCGAAGTGTTCAAAAACCCCTTTGGGGTATGAGACGTTAATAGTTAATTTAAAATATAAAAAATTCCCGAAAGGCATCACAATAAATGGTTCATTAATATTTATATAAAAATCTTGAAAATTAAAATTTAAAAAAAATTTTTAAAAAATCGGGCCTTTTTAAAGGTTATCCCTCGGCGTCCTCAAGCCCCCAAAAAACTAAAGTAGACTTTTTTGATAATCCCTGCTTATAAACACTTTTTATACATCCCCCATCATTAACGGCAATGGGCAAAAACTATGTTACATTAAGAGTTACTAAAACTCTCGTTTAAAAAAACCAAAAAACCAAAAAAAACCAAAACCCTAAAAAAAAAAAAAAAGCCTAATTACTTTTTTATTCATTTTAAAAGTTTTAAAAAAAAATTCCCCACCTCTTTGGGCTCTAATTTTTCTTATGGAGGGTTTAAAAACTGCATTTTAGGGCGAAAAAAAATTTAAACCCCCCAAACCCTTTTTTAGAGCCTAAAAAAAAAAAAAGACACATGGTTTCAAACCCTAGGGGATTTTAGGAGAAAAGAAATAAACTCACCCTCAGTAACTGGAATTACACGGGGAAAAAGAACCCCCAAACCCCTTTTTAAATCATATTGGGGGTTTTTTTGGGAAAAAAAAAAAAAAAAACCCTTTTTGATTTTCCAACGGCCCAAAAAAAAGGCCTTGTCATTAAATTCGACAGGTTTTAAAAAGATCGATGTACTAATTTTAATATTGAGTTTCCCCAAAAAAAACCCTACGCACAAATCAAAAAAAGGGCTATTCGGAATTGCAACCGGGCTAAATTTCCTTATAAGGCACGGCATGGCGTTGCTGCAAGGCCACTGCTAGGCCAAATGAAGCGGGTAAAAGAAGAAGAAATAATATAACCTAACTTTATCATATGACGGTTATAAAATTTGTTTATTTATATGAATCCCTAAAAAGAAAGTGCTAGAAATGTAATTTTTAGGCCTTACTAAATGAGAACATAAACTAAACATACAATTTGGATGCATAGGTAATAACGTTACCGAAACAATAAGTTTACTCAACCTAAAAAAATAATTCCCTAATGAAAAAGAAACCCAACAAAATTAGACGTCTGCTTGATCCAATTACCTATTTATATCAAAACTGAGGCAAGTAAATTTTAACTTCTTATTCAATTTATTATACATTAAATTAAAAAACATATCCATTCAAAAGTATCCGAACACCAGTTGTAGCAGTCGATAACTAATATGTTAGTAAATATGAATGCTACATTTACCCCTCTCCGAAAAAAATAGACTATCCTGATAGGCTATTAAAAATAAATTCCTAAACATAAATTAATATACAATTTTAGATATATTCCGGGATCAATTCTGAGAACAGTCTCGGAAGCGTCCCGAAAATAATGAAAACATACTCTTAACAATAACTATGAAAGCAAGTTTGACAATAATCTTTTGGAAGCATCTTTAAAATAAACTATGGAAGTATCTTTAAATAAATTTTGGAAGCATGACTGTTGATATCTACGCGTATCACTCGTCCTGCGGAATACACCATCGGTAAGACACAAAAAAAGAAAAAGAAAGTCAAATTCGGGAAAAGTCACAATCAGTAAAAGTTCTTCCAATCAACTTCAAAATTAATTAAAATAAACTAAATGTCAACAAGAAATTATGTCTCAAAATGAAAGGCATAAAAATGATACACCAAACTATATCAATTTTATTTACTATTAGACACACTATGGCAATTTCAAAAATTTACAATAAACCTTATATTTAATTTAAGACAAATAATAATATGTGAATAGTGAGTTAAAGGCGACAGTAATTATATATGAAATAAAAAAAACTGTGATAAAAAAAATGGTGGGAAATTATTTAAACGCTCCGGAACTATACATATTTAGGAGACCCTACACATGTACACCATTCACACTCATTCACTTGGTTTGGGCTTAGCAAATCTTGCTGACGGTTCAGAGTCTATTCGCACGCGACTCGAACTTCAAACTCGTCCTGGACAAAAGCTCACCTGTGCTTGCCGGCGACCACATTAAGTTTAAACCTCGCAAAAACAACAAAAACAAAAAAGTCAGGCAACCGGCCAGCTTAAACACCGACTCGGCTTCCACCTCAGCAGAACTCTTATCGCCTTCGCCAGCCATGTAAACGCAATGCAACGATTTGGATCAGTCTCCAGTGTCCGTTAAGCACAAACAAGCCGTACAATGAAAAGCCAACATATGCTTCAAAAGCAAAACTATCAAATTTAACTTTAATACTGTATTATCCAAAATGTGCTTCAATAAGCAATCTATAAAATTTAAACTTAACACAGTATGAACCAAAATATGCTTCAATAAGCAAACTATAAAATTCAATCCTTAATACAGTATTAACCAAAGATGCTTCAATAAGGCATAAAAAAATTAAAACTGTAACTGTATATGTGTAAAAGATATCTTCTAAGTAATTTTCAAAAAAACATTTTAGAAAAGAATCATATAATGAATGAGCAAGTCGCAAAATAACACTATTATCCTTGCCCAAGGAGAAACTCAAAAACTACCCAAACAACAGACAAAGGTATGTTAAGGCAAAAACTATAAGAATTAAAACTCTATAAAAAGTCACACTTTGGATATGGCCACTCTCCAAAATGGATACGAAACAATTATAATAAATATGAAGTTATACTCCAATATTCTGCAACTAAATACTGAAAATACAATACAATTTACTCTTCTTCTGAAAAATCAGAATCAGAAGAGTTGACCGTAGGAATTGAAAGGTTTTAAGTCTTTAATGTGCCACTTTCCAGCTTTGGAACCGTCCACATTATCTAAATCATAAACGAGATTAGAAAGCTTTTTACGAACTATACAATGAACATATTTGGGAACTAACTTAGAGGTAAATTTATCAACGGTTGACACACAATAGCAATTATCAATTTGTATGAGAAAGGCAAAAAAATTTTTTTTAGATATTCAACCTAAAAAAAGGTTAATTTTGATTGAAATCGATAAAATCAACTGTTTAAGAAAATAAAATTTTATGGTTGGTAATTTCTTTTACATTATATAGGGTGTTTTCTAATTGTACGTTAATATTGGGGAAATCAATTTTTGGGTCCATTTTAAGAAGAAAAACTTCATATAAATTAAACGTCTTAACTTTTGAGATATGGTAGTAAATTTTCAAAAATAAATAATTTATTATTAAAACCAGTAATACCACTTTAGATATTTTAATGAAATTTGGCATATAAGTACTATGTATCAAGAAGCCTTCTTTAGTGTACCACATTTTTTTTTTATTTCCACCAGTGGCGTTCGTAAAGAATTTGACCTGCCTATTTTGGCAAATAAAAAAAAATGTGGCACACTAAAAAATGCTTCTTGATACATAGTACATGTATGCCAAATATCATTAAAATATCTAAAGTGGTATTACTAATTCTAATAATAAATGATTTATTTTAGAAAATTTTACCACTCTGTATCTCAGAAGTTAAGACGTTTAAGACATACGTTTATATAAAGTTTTCTTCTTAAAATGTTCCCAAAAATTGATTCTCCTAATATTAACGTACAATTAGAAAACACCCTGTATAATTTTAAAAAAAATTACCAATCATGATATTTTATTTCTCATAAACAGTTGATTTTATCGATGTGAATCAAGAGTACCTTTTTTTAATTTAAGGTTAAAGCTATCCAAAAATAATATTGTTGAGCCTTTATCATACAGGGTGTTAAAAAAATTGCTATTATTGTGTCAAGGCTAGTCCGTCCCTGGCAAACTAAATAAGCCAAATATGATTTAATGGGTTCATTTTAAGAAGACTTATCTAGTAACCATCATATTAAAAATATTAAATTACGCCTAGTTTTAAAAAGGGTTTAAACAAAACGTTTCAGGGGGTCCGTCTTTCCTGTATCTCCGTAGGGGAGGCTCATGGAAAAGTTTATGGGAACTTGTAAATATTTTTAGGTTTTCTATTAGATTCCGAGAGATTGCCCACATATTCTGAGACACCCTGTATATATACAACATATGTCAATCCCTAGAGTTTTTACTAAACAAAAGGAACAGAAAATAAATTATAAAAACAAAATTATAACCAAAATTATATATTTATTAAATACAAAACTTAAAATTATTAAGCAATAAAATAAATAAGAATAGATTTTTAACAATTAAATACTCCATTATATTGCTGTTTTTTTCTATAACGTACTGAATTAAAAAATATCATAAAATTACATTGGTAGGCATTAGATAAAAAACACTATAAAACTGAATTAAACACTTATCAATTCTCTGCATATTTCTCTTAATTTCAGACTAAGACTCGTTCTTTTTTATTTATTTAATTAGCGGAACGTCTAACAGGCATTCATTAATAAGACATCTACCATTAAATATAACAATCATTGAGTAAACCAATAACGAACAACACCAAACGATAAAATCAAATCCAACTTGCATCTAGCAATACCCCCGCTGGTGTGCTTCTTGACAGACCTAAACAATTAAATTTTGATGTGTAAAGTAATAATTTAGGTCTTTTCTAATAATTATAAGAATAAAAAGCCGCTTTGCTAACCAGAACTAACCATGACCGACTAGAACTTAGGGCTTTTGAATTTGTCTAAATTATTTTTAGAAGTTATAAACAAAATTTTAACAACGTATTAGAAAAAACCTGAAATAAAGGTGTCCCAAAAATGGGGAAGAGCAACAGCAGATTTTCAAAATAATAATTTACGTAAACTTGTTTTATCCGAAAGTTAATAATAACAAGATGAGGGTGTAAACTTTAATTTTGCTTTTTTTCTAATAATTTTTTTAACCAAATGACCTAGCGGTACAAAATTTGGGATCCGGGGGTTTTTAAGGGAAAATTTAAATTTCTCCACGCTTTTAATGTTGCTACTAGAGGCGCCTAGCTTTCTCACTTGTTTTAAATCGTAACTTTTTTAGGCTAAGAATATTGACCTGTTTATTAAAAAATAAATTCTATAAATTATCTGCATCCAAAATGTATACTTCTATTAAAGTCTCTAGAGTCGTTCTTCGAGATAAACGCACTTTAATGGATCTTTGCAAATTTTTTATGGAAAATAAATTTTATCCAATTGTTTCAAACTTGCATAAGTGGTTGTTTTAAACACGCTGATCAAAGGTTTTTCAGGGCACAAAACCCGAAAACGTCTCCAACCCCCCCAAAATCACCCTCAAATGTCACTGGGGATTTGGGGACTTTGAGGGTGATTTTGGGGGGGTTGGAGGCGTTTTTGGGTTTTGTGCCCTGGAAGACCTTTGATCAGCGTGTTTACAACTATCACTATGCAAAGTTTAAAAACAATTGGATAAAATTTCTTTTCCATAAAAAAATGCAAGATTCTTTAAAGTGCGTTTATCTCGAGAACGGCTGCTCCTAGAGACTTAAATAAACTATACATTTTTGATGCAGATGGATTTATAGTAACTTATTTTTTAATAAACAGGTTAATATTCTAAGCCTAAAAAAGTTACGACATTTAAAACAAGTGAGGTAGGCCGTAGCTGGCGCCCTCTAGTAGCAAAATCAAAAGCGTGGACGAATTTAAATTTCTCGCCTCAAAAACCCCCAGATCCCAAATTTTGTACCGCTAGGTCATTTGGTTAAAGAATTATTAAGAAAAAACGAAAGCAAAATTAAAAGTTTAACACCCTGTATCTTTGTTATTATTAACTTTCGGATAAGGCAAGTTTACGTAAATTGCATTATTTTGACTTAAGGAATCTGCTGTTGCTCTGTGTCCCATTTCTTTTGGGACACCCTGTATAATTACACTTTAAAAAAAAATTACAACTTTCACCCTAAGTTCTGGTCGGTCATGGTTAGTTCTGGTTAGCAAAGTGGTTTTTTATAGTTTATTTTGCTTTCTGGGAATATCAAATTAAAAGAAAAATTATGTGGCTTTTCTCCAGAATAAAGATATTTATATATAATTTTAAAAAATTATACTTTTTTTAGAGATTATTATGGAGAGCTAGTCTGCTCTCGCTATAATAGTAACAAAAACATGAAAAGACATAAAAGGTTTAATTCTTTATAAAATTGAATTGTTTTAAGTACTATAATAAAATAATTATTTTTATGAAATTATATAAAAATAGAAAATAAACTTACTTGAAAACATTTGCAACGCGTTATAAGATATATATGTTATTTCAAACTTATTGGTTATCGACGGACGGGTGTAGCACATAAATTATTTGATTATATTACTTAAAACAGATAAGAAACTAAAAAATTGTGTTTTATTAACTGACATTGACTTCTGACATGACTTTTTTAAATAAATAGTTACTGGTAAAGGTACAAGTGTAGGTACCTTTAATATTTAAAAAATATGTATAAAAAAGTAAATAAAACTTTTGGCCATTTTGATAGGTTTTTATAGTTTATTTTGATTTCTGGAAATATCAAATTAAAAGAAAAATTATCTGGCTTTTCTCCAGAATAAAGATTTTTATATATTATTTTAAAAAATTATACTTTTTTTTTTTTTTAGAGATTATTATGGAGAGCTAGTCTGCTCTGTTTTAAGTAATATTTATATAATCAAATAATTTATGTGCTACATCCGTCCGTCAATAACCAATAAATTTGAAATAACATATATATCTTATAACGGGTTGCCAATGTTTTCAAGTAAGTTTATTTTCCATTTTTATATAATTTTATAAAAATAATTATTTTATTATAGTACTTAAAACAAATTAATTTTATAAAGAATTAAACCTTTTCATGTTTTTTGTTACTATTATAGCGAGAGCAGACTAGCTCTCCATAATAATCTCTAAAAAAAGTATTTTTTTTTTTTTAGTAATATATAAATATCTTTATTCTGGAGAAAAGCCAAATAATTTTTCTTTTAATTTTAAAGTGGTTTTTTATTTTCCCCAATTATATATCAGACGTAAAAATGCGGAGACATATTAGCCAGCGGGGGTGTCGCTAGACGCGATTGTAAAAATCACCTCCAATGAATCCACTTTTCTTTACCTTGTAAGTTTAAATATGATGTAAAACTGGTTGCCTAATTTAAAATTAAGTTCTAAGAAAAATAAAAAACTGTATTTGAGATATTTCTTACTAAAAATAAGCAATAAATAAATATAGTGTATCCGTTTAATATATAGGTGCCCATTCAATGTATGTTTCCTTCTGATGGTAATCAGTTTTAAGAAGGAAGAATTTTGGGAACATGTCTATTTTGAGGTTAGACAACTTGGAGGCCTTATAACTCAAAAACCAAAGGTTGCCAGAAAAAACTGATTCATAAATATCAGTGTTATGTCTGTAGAGTAAAATGTTTCAAGCTAAACTTTAGTTTATTGTTGGTGTATAAATATACAGTACTTTCTCTTTTCTCTATCGCATTAATATTATTCCTGTTGACGATGTCGCCTGCTCAATATCTACCCTGCCTTGCCTCCTCCCCAAGTTTGACCAAATTTGGTAAACAGGTGTTTTTTGGGGCGCTAATTACGAATCTAAAAAATAATTTTTCGACGGCGTTTCGTTTCATCATCAAAATTGAAAATTAAACTAACCTTATTTACACTATCCCTCCTTCTTTTTTTGCACAGAATTTCTGATTTTTACACTAAATTAGCACACAATATTTCACAAACACCTTTAAAAACTGGTTTTTATATTTATTTATTATTTTTTCATTTAATTGCAAACCTCTACTTTCACACGCCCCAATGTGGACGCAACCATGTATACACTAGGAATTTAATAAGCAAATATGGCCGCTGCCTTTGAACTTGAAAGTTTGCAATTTATTGGAAAAAGGTGTAAAATAAATAAAAATACAAGGTTTTAAGAGGTGTTTCTAAAATATTGTGTGCCACTTTAGTGTAAAAATCAAGAATTGTGTACAAAAAGAAGAGGGAATATGGTGAAAATGAGGTTAGTTTGATTTTCATTTTCAAACATCCGTATACCAAATTTGGTCAAAATCGGAGAGGAGGCAACTTTCGAGACAATTACCCAATTAATATCTACTTACTTATCTAAATCCATGCCACATTCATTTCCAATGCATTCCTGATTTTTTATAGAATTTCTTTGATAGCTTTTAATTTCCAAAACATTTATTTCCGATTCTACTTTTATCATTGAAAAACTAAAAGTCTCATTTTCTACAAAAACATCTTCCAGATTGTCATACTCTTCTTTAACTACTTCAAGAGAGGAATAGCTATCTGGTCCCTTAGATGCCCCATCTTTATTACAATGTTTTGCAGAAAATTCCATATTGTTCTCTCTGTTGAACCTTATTTTTTTTAATTATAGTTTTTCAAACATCAATTCAGAGACCTCAGTAAGTTATGGTATAATTCCTTATCACAGCCGTTTTAATTTGCCATGGGGAATGGTGCTACTAACACAGCTTCTACTAACATAACCGAAAGATAATATGTACATATTTGCCTTGTTCTATGAGCACCACAAAATATGTAATCTGAATGGGAACTGTGGGACACAAGAACAGATAAGTCACGTATCAGAACTCCAGCTCTCCTCAGCATTTAGAAACCTAACAACAGAGCTAACAACAAACAATTTAATCTTAAATTTGGCTAAACAGTCAGAGCATACATATTTATAACCACAAAATAGGAAAGGAAAAATGACACATGCCCAGGGTTGTTACACGGAAATTTTAAAATGTGCATGAAGTATTAAAACGATTGTGCATCTTCCATCAGGGGTCCAATTCTTGAAACATTTCGCATTTGAAAATATACGCTATAGCCTCTAGTCAATGCAAATTGCAAATATTTTGGTGCGGATCTTTCTGATTAGTCGAAATCAATATTATCTTGAAAATTGACCAATCGAAAAAGATCCGCGTACAAAAATATTCGCATTTATAAGGACCAGGCTTATTACCGATAAATGAAAAACGGTCAACAACGTTAAATTTCCGTATTCGAATGTTTCAAGAATTGGGCACCTTAGGCAGTGTTGCCAGCTTTGGGACTGGGGAGTAATCGAATGACGTTATGGGCCTGACAGAATGTTACCTTGTTTTTATTTGTGTGTAGTGTGTTGAAAAATGAAAGTTAATTATTAGTTGTAGTGGAAACTACAAAGTGTGCATATTTTAAGAATGAGGTGCATACTGTGCATATTCCGCGAAAATGTGCATCAATATGCACAATTGTGCATTTTGTAACATCCCTGCACATGACACACCCCCACAAAATACAAAAGGAATGTTAAGTTCGTGTATTTCGTTCGCAACAGTGTGGCAATGTGGCAACGTAAAATCTCGGTTGGGCCGATAATCGCATCCTATTTTATCGACAGGTTTTGTGATTCAATATGGCTGCTCTTTGTTCATTTTTAAAAGTTGTCATTTGTCATTTTATTTACATTTTCTAATATTATTTTATTGAACAAGTCATCTGAACTGCTAGAATAAGAAAAAAAAAATGTGTTGTTTTTTTAGTAAGAGTAAAAATAGGTTATTAGTGTTTGTCTTTTAAAGGAAATGTGCGGTTAAATTTCAGATTACCTGCAAATAAAAAATATACAATTGGGTGATTTTTAGTTAATAAAAGTATCCATTTTAAAAAAAGCAAGAGTATTTTATTTATCCAGAAAAAAATTTAAATATACAATAAAACTACACTACATAAAAATTTATAGTCTGCAAAATAAAAATTTTGGTAAATGTCTCGAAAGTTGCCTCCTCTCCGATTTTAACCAAATTTGGTATACGGGGGTCTTTTGGGGCGCTGATTACGAATCTGAAAAAAAAAATTCGGCAACGTTTCGTTTTCGACATATTCATCATCGAAGTTGAAAATCAAACTAACCTTATTTACACTATTCCTCCTTTTTTTGCACAGAATTCTTGATTTTTACACCAAATTGGTACACAATATTTAACAAACACCTTTTAGAAACTTGTTTTTATATTAATTTTACATTTTTTTTCTATTTACTTTCACACGCCGCAACGTGTAGGCAACCATGTATACACTAGGCTTTTTGTAAACAATTGTGGCTGCTGCCTTTGAACTTGAGAGTTCTCAATTTAATGGAAAAAAGGTGTAAAATAAATAAAAATACAAGGTTTTAAAAGGTGTTTATAAAATATTGTGTGCCACTTTAGTGTAACAATCAGGAATTGTGTACAAAAAGAGGGGGGAATATAGTGAAAATTAGGTTAGTTTGATTTTTAACTTTGATGATGAATATCTCGTAAACGAAACGTTGCCGAAATTTTTTTTTGCAGATTCGTAATCAGCGCCCCAAAAAACCCCCGTATACCAAATTTGGTTAAAATCGGAGGAGGCAACTTTCGAGACAATTACCAAAATTTTAAATTATTTATAATCTTTAATTAACATTTATAATATATTTTTAAAAAGTTATTTTCAGCTAAGATGTCAAAAACCACGACCTATTATGTATTCCTGAGGATCTAAAAAAAAATGTTTATTAATTTACTAATAACTTACCAAATTTACATTTTGCCCTTAAATATAAAAAAAATTAACTTATTTAACAACTAATCAAACTCACATTCTGCCCTAGAATTTAAACAAAGCAGGATCTTTTTAAAACAAAGTAAACTTTTGTTTGTAATTAAAATACTGACTTCAAAAAGGAGGGGCAACTGTTTTAATTTAAAAATTAAATTTTTAAATTTTAACTAGTCATGACCTAATGTAGGTAAAATGAATTGGAAATAAATAAAAATAATTAAAAAAAAATCCTAAAAATGAATAGTTTCGAGCACATTTTATTACAATTCCAAAAATACTGCAAAATCAACCAAGACGTAACCAGACAAGACCCATAATATGACAATATCTGACTCTTTTGACATTTATCCAATTGGTACAACTTAAAGTAGGTAATATATTATCTTGGGTAATAGGTAGAAAATATTTTTATTATATATTATATATGCACCCCGTATATAGGTACTACATAGCAGTCACACTGTGATGTATTCAAGTTTCCTTTAAAAAAAACACAAATTTCTGCAACACCCTGTGTTTAACTGCAAAAATCTTAGGTTCTCTTCAATATGATTTTACTAATATAAGGTTTGATAGGTGATGATTTTTGCATAACATTTTAAACTACTTAAATTGAATCTGTCAAACCTCACATTGGTAAAATCATCTTGAAGAGTGAAGAGGGTTGTAATTTTTGCAGTAGATTTTCAATAAAAAAGTACATAATTAATTCCACTTCACCTACTTAAATCACGAAAAAAAAAAAACAAAAAAAAGGCTTTCCTTTTCATTATTACAAACACTCAGCGTTAAAATTATAAATATTAGTTGGATGATTTGTTAACTTTATTTTAAATTTTAAAATTTGCAAAGCATAACATAAACTTAAGACATGCTTAATACCCTTTTGAAGCTATCTACTAACATTTCACCGCCACCTTAACTTATACAGGGTGATTGGTAAGTCGAGGCGTAAAATGAAGGCCCAAATTAATTTTTTAATTCTAAATCGAAAACCAAGAATACTTTTTTTGCAAATTTTCCTTCGTTTCCAAGATATTTCACTATAAAGTTTTGGCAAAAAAATATATAATCACATTGTGGGTGTCGCTAATCTTAGTTGGCGCTTTCAAACTATTACGTCATAAGAAATCAAGTTTGACCATTGTCAAAAGTTAGACACTTTGGTGCACATGCTTAATAATTATTATGTTATACCCATACAAAAACAAACCAGGTGATTTTTGCATTGAGGGATGTGGGTGATCTGAATGGGGGTGTGAGCGAGATTGGATTTCTGGGTGTTTCCTTGGACCCAAGGCTTCAATGGGGCTCACACATTAATAACGTGTGTAGAAAACTAAACAAAAGCCTCTTTATTTTGAGAAACCTTTCAAGGTGCGTCTCACCAGAGACTACACACTGCTTACCACTCTCTGTTCCACTCGCATCTTTCATATTCTATTCTTGTCTGGGGTCATGCAGCTGACACACACCGAGTGTTTGGTTTACAAAGGAAAGCTCTGAGGGTCCTTGCAGATCTGGGTTTTAGGATGACTGTGTCAGGTTTATAGGAGGTTTAGAATCCTCACTGTGCCATCCCAGACATTCTGGAAAATCTTCGTTTTCTAAAGAAGAATATTAACCTGTATACAAGTCATGAGGAGATGCATGGGTATGACACCAGGCATAAACAAAACATTGTACCAGCGTAGGCGTTTGAGAAGGTGTCAAACTGGACCAGGTCATTGGGCTAATTTTTTATGTATTGCCTGAATGTATAAGAACATTGCCTGAAAAGAAATTTGATATAACAGTTAAGCAGATACTAATTGAGAATACTTTTTATTCAATACAGGAATACCCGGATAATTTTGACAATTTTAACTTTAATTAGGATTTGTTTTGTGTACTTTTAAATGTACTGTGCATTTATATATATTTTTAATTATTATAATATCTTAAATTTGTTTGTTAAAAATCATGTTTGTTATTATATATTTTTTAATTTGTTTAGGATAAGTTTTTATGATTATTGCTTTAACAATGTTGACGTGGTAAATGCAATCTGTATATTGACATGAATAAATAATTTGAATACACATAAACAATATCACCATATTCTTTGTTAGTGAACTTCATTTTCTTGTGATTTTTTCAATAACAATTGACAAGTGTCTAACTTTTCAAAAGGCCAAACTTGATTTCATAGAGTAATATTTAAAAACGCCAACAAGTTGCAACACTCAAATGTATTAAATTTTTTTTTAAAACTTTATATAAAGTATCTTGGGGAAAAGAAAAAATTTGCAAAAAAAGTATTCCTGGTTTTTGATTTAAATTAAAAAATTAATTGGGCCTTCATTTTTCGCCTCGACTTACCAATCCCCTTATTTTTCCGGACTTGTGGTTATCTTACATAACACCTGTATTTAAAATTCTGGGGCCAGAGACTGCATTGAAAACCACAGATCTATTAAAAATTGCCCTTATTTTCAAAAAATATTTGAAATGTTGACAGCAAATTTCATGGAATCCAATTTTAAAAACATAATAATCTCTAATCAACACGGTTTTAATAAAGGCAAATCTATAACAACAAATCTTTTGTTGTATAGCAAATAGGGTTGAAGGCTTCGAGAGCGGTTGTGTGGTTGACTCCATATATACCGATTTCTCCAAGGCGTTTGACAAGATTAATCATGAGATTTTATTGACCAAACTTTAGGTTATGGTGTTCATGGTTCCTTTTAAACTGGTTTAGATCTTTTGGTTTTTAAAATAAATAACTAGGAGTCGAGTTTTTGATGTCCCCTCTGGAGTTCCTCAAGGAGGACACATTTCCCCTTTTTTTATTTAACATTTTTATAAACGATGTGGCTGATTGCTTTAGGTTTCCAGAATTTTTATTGTATGCTGATGATTTAAAGATTTTTCTTAAGATAAAAAATGGGCAGGATGTTTTAATTTACAATCAGACTTGGATAGATTTTATGATTGGTGTTCAAAAAACAGAATGATCTTAAAATAAAAAAATGCACATCAATTCAGTTTAGTAGATCTTTAAATGTTCAGAGAAATGTGTATAGAATTAATAGTGAGCCTTTAAGCCAAGTAAACACATAAAGGGGGTTTTGGGGG
>JAHBCN010021457.1:0-14153 GCA_019359885.1 Listronotus oregonensis | reverse complement strand
AGTTTGTTTACACGAAAGTTAAATTTTTGGAGATTGGGAGGAGAAGGAAAAACTTCTGCGGGCAGCAGATTCCATAGTATTGACACTCTGGGGATGAAGGAACGAAGAAAGCGAGAAGTTTGTTAAGAAGCCCGTCATGTCAGACCTGATCGAAAGCTTTAGATTTGTTAAGAGCAACGATCTGGGATTCACCAAGAAACTCAAGGGACTTGTTTCAGTTGTGTGAGGCAAAGGAAGGAAGATCAACTGTGAATCTTTTATGACGGAATCCATACTGTCTATCATAGATCTTGTGTTTTTTCAGATACTTTAAGATTTGGGAATTGATGAATTTCTTCATAACTTTGCAAACAACAGAAAGAAGAGATATAGGTCTTTAGTCAGAAGGAAGAGTGTTGGATCCTTTTTTTGGGACAGGTTGCACACGTGCAGCTTTCCAACTCCCCGGGAAAATTCTTGTGTCGTAAGAAATTCGAAAGAGGCGAGCTTGAGAGCACATTTTTTTAAGACGATTGCTGGTATGCTATCCAGCCCAGGCGATTTTTTAGTATTAAGGGAAGAAATAATACGCTTGATTTGTTTAAATTTAAAAATGATATCGGACATTTTATGAGAAACAGGGGCAACTGTTGGAAGAGGAAGATTAATAGGAGGATCAAGCGTAGAATTGGCAGCAAATTGTTTGGCAGAAACAATTCCATCTTCAGAAATTAGAGGTGGTAAAGAATTTCTGCAGAAGTTTTGACTAATATTTTTGGCAAAGGACCAGAAAGCTTTACTGCCATTCGAGCAAAAGAGAACTTTATCTTTTATCCGATTGTTAAAACGGTCTTTTGCTTCTAAGATGGTCTGATTGTATTGACTAGGGTTTTGGAGAAACTTTTTGTGGGCTTGAATTTTTAAAACTCTGGCTTTGTCACAGGATTTAGAAAACCACGGTTTGTGATTTGAAGTTATGAAATTCTTTTTAGTGTGGGGAATAAAGGTCTCAATGCCTAGTTGAATTGTTTCGGTAATTTGTTTACATATTTCGGAAGGATCGTGAGTAAAAAAGTGGGTAGGATTCTAAAGGTAGCTGGCAAGGAAATCTCTCAGACCATCCCAGTCAACCGAGTTGTAGTGACAGACGGTTCGTGACGGAATGCGATCAGTTGCCTCAGAATGTGTGGAGTATGATACGGCAACCAAACCATGGTCAGAGCGACCAAGGGGAGCAGTTACTGATGCTTGGTAGTGTTCGGGGGTGGAAGTAAAAAAGAGATCTAGGGGGTTAGAATTATGGGTGGGAACCCAAGGAAAGTAGGTAGGTTCCATAATTAAATTGGTAAGCGAGTTGCTGATTGCAAAATTTTCGGCTGCTCTGCCTTGTGTATCAGTTTTTGTAGAGCCTAGCCAGTCCTTATTATGAACATTAAAATCCCCCGAGGACGATTACTTCCGCCAATGGAAACTGGGAAATAATATTGTCGATCTTTATTGAAAGGAAATCAAAGAACTCGGTGTGGGAATTGTCAGACGGGGACCGGTATATACAGCAAATGAATTTGGTAGAAGATCTGAAAGTAAGTTTAAGCCAAAGAATATCAGGCCTATCCGATTCGAGGTTAGAAACCCTAACACAAGCCAGTTCGTTGCGAACGTAAGGACAAACGCCGCCATGGGGTCGAAAAGATGAAATGAGTTCATAACCTGGGAAAAGGAGGTGGTTGATTGATGTTTTGGGATTTATTTGGATTCTCTAGTTCTTTTAGTTCTTGGGTTATATAAAAAATTTGCATGATTTTTTTTAAGGGTAAAAATGCAATATGAACCCGCTGAGCCGAGATAGCAGTGCGGCTTAAAATGGACTTCTGTTCATAGTAATATGAAAAAAAAATGTTTCATGAGTATCTTTTATTGACTTGTTTTTTTGCGGTGGCCTTTCGAACTTCTGCTTAAGCCTAAAATTATTCTAATATGTCTAGATTGTGCAGTAAAATGTAAAGTGAAATTTATGTGTGGTAAACTTTATACTCCTTATTAAAAATTTAAAACTATTTTATAAAATAATTTAACATCCTGCTACTGATGAATATAAAAAACACACAATATTTTATTGTTTGAAAATAAAATTAAGTACCACATAAATAATAAATCTTGTTCATAAAGCTTATATTATTTTATTGGCCATAACCACCACATTCATGTAATATAGAGGGTGTAACAAAGTCAAGGCTTACATAAGAGATATCCTGAAGGTTGGATTAGATTAAATTAAATTAGATTTGTTACTGGGACTGACCAAAAGACCTTTTTCTTTTTTGGCACTAACAGATTTAATTTAGGTATATTATTTAAGATTTATTTCTTTAAGCCAGATTTTTCTTTCATATATTTAAACAAAAAATGTTCTATTAACTAACATAAGTTATTACTTTTTTAAAATTAATTACTTTATTTGTAACTTAATTAACTCTGTTTAATATAACACCTAATAAATTAGGTAGCTTATTGATATGTAAGTAAGGAAATGAATGCACATTTTGTAGTATATTATTTATACCATTTATACAAAATATGTACAGGGTTATTGATTTTAAATGGACCACCCATCTATCTTATTAATTTGACGAGTTACAAAAAAAAAAGGAAATATAAAAATTGTAGAGTTCTTAGTTTTATTGAACTTTTAATTCTCTATTCAGCAATATATAGTTTTATAATGTTTTTGTGTAAAATAACAGAAATAATAGCGTTTTTTAAATTTTAAAAAAGTTGGCCGTACACGCAAATTAAACTTAAAATGAAGTCTGTTTATATTAGGAATTTTGACGTTACCAAGCTTTTAATAAATGCTAATTTAATAATGTGCTTTATGGAACGTGAAAACGAGATATATTTTAAATATTTATTAAAAATGATTATAACAAAAGGCAAGCACAACGGGAATATAGAAGGCTTTATGAGGGACAAAGAAGAATTCCTTCCCTAAATACATGTTCCAGAATATACACTAAGGTGTCGAATGAAACAACGTTTAAACGAAAAAAAAGGACTCTACAAAGAGGTGTTGATTATGAAAATGAAGAACTAGATATTATTTTGCATTTTCAAGGTAAGTATAAAAATAAATAAGTATTGTAAATTATTTGTTTTAACTAAGTGTAAGAAGCACGAGATTGGGTAATTTTGGTCAAAGTTGCTCAATTTACTACCCAACAAAATGCCAATAATTTTTTCTAAATTAAAATAATTTTTTTTTATGCTTATAGTCAATAACCTAAATAACTTTGGCGGTAAAGCAAATTTGTTTCAAATCACATCAAAATACGCAAAGAAAATGAAGTTTTATTGATAAAGCTGTAAAAAATGTCCCTGTAAATTGATATTCACTATTTCGGCTCAATTGGCTATGTCCAACTTACAAGTTAATTACAAAAATTTACTAATAACCCATTTGTTTTTTTATTGCAGAAAATGCACAAATTGTCATTAATAATGTTGCTCAAAATCTTGACAAATCATACTACAAGATTCAAAATACTTTACATAAATATGGTTACCATCCGTATAAAATATTACGCGTACAAAAAATAACTGAAGAAAACAAATATCTCATTTACGTTTTAGTCGAGAGATAATGGAACGTCTAGAAGAATACGCACAATTATTAAATACATTTTTTGGACGGATAAGTCAGCATTTTCAACAGCCATAATTTTTAATAGAAGAAACGTTTATTTTTGGGCCACTGAAAATCCTCGAGCCATTCGAGAAATTGAACATTCTGGCCGTTAGTCCGTAAAGGTTTGATGTGGAAATGCAATATACTTGGCAAAAATAAGGGCGGTAATCGAGAATTGGGGACAAAGTCATGGGGAAATATTTTGGCAGCAGGATGGTGCTCCACCACACAACATTGCGGATTGGCAGATATGGCACATTAAGGTGGCCGCCAAACAGCCCAGATTTAACCTTATTAGATACTTTATATTTAAATAACAAATTAAAAAATCATATAAATTTAACTGTTAATGCAATAAGAGAAAAACTAATTGAGGAAATTGAATTTTTAAATAACGATGGCCAAGGCATTATATAAGCTTCCATAGAACGGCAGAAAAGAATATACAAAAAATGTATCGAACAAAATGGCGCACACTTTGAGCAGTTACTTCAGTAATTATTGCTTATAATATTAATTGATATTGGTATTGTAAAATTAATATTACTCTTGTTATTAGATGTAGTTGTAATTTTGTAACTTTGTTATAGTTAATAATAATAATAATAACAATAATACTTTGTTGTTTACGTGTATTATCTTAATGTATTCTGGAAAATGTATTTAGGAAAGGAATTCTTCTTTGTCCCTCATATAACCTTCTATATTCTCGTTGTGCTTGCCTTTTGTTATAATCATTTTTAATAAATATTTCAAATATATCTCGTTTTTCACTTTCCGTAAAGCCCATTATTAAATAAGCATTTATTAAAATGACATTTAAAAAATGACAACTTTATGTCATATGTCAAAAATGTGATGCTCGACTGTTTTTTGTGTAACACGAAAAAAAAATCTATAAAGAACTCTACTGTTTTTATATTTGCATTTTTTTTGTAACTCATCAAATTAATGAGCTAGATGGGTGGTCCATTTATAATCAATAACTCTGTACATGTTGTGGCAACCTTTATATGGTTGTTAAATATGTCATCTAGAATGCGAGTAAATAAAGTAAAACACAAGGCACTGTTTATACAGGGTGTCCTAAAATTGGTGGGCAATATTTTTAGGACTTATTTCCCAAAGTATAAAAAATAGTTTTTCCTTAAACGTCAGTAAATCAATCATTACTCCACTGTGTAGGCGACCGCAAAGTGTCATTTTTCCTCTGCCGGAGCGTTACTTTTCAGTTTCCCGCCGGCGCGCGGCGGAGGAAAAAGACACTACATGTTGTTACTGGTATCGTGTCCATAGTTGATTGACTAGTTGGTTGGTTGTTTGGTTTAATTGGGATTGGTCGCGTGCCATTATTTGCACTGTAGCCTGTTGTTCTCCTCTTTTTTGTTATAGAAGCCGCTTTCCTTAATTTAGATTCCCAACAAAATGTTTATGCGGAAAAGAAATTTCGCTCTGTATATTTTCAAACAATATAAGTCTTTTTTACGTCAGTGCTTTGCAGTTGTATATTACCTGTGTGGCTGTTTCCTTCTGCTTTCCGCAGAGCCTGCATGTGGTGGGAGTGTTGTGTATTTTCATTTTCTGCAAGTGTTTCCTTAAAAAACAGTGAACTGTCAGTACTTCTGCTACTTGCCTTATCTGAATGCATTCCAGAAGAAGGATCTTAACTGTTAGTTTGGTAAAAGGGTCACCTAACGTGGCATTTTTTTGTCTTTGACTGAAAGAAAAAATCATTCTTGCAGCTATGATAATAAGTAACTCATAAATAGCAGTAAATAAATTTTGATTGCATTTATTGCACCGTTGGCGCCGGTTTTGCCTAATCATTTTAAAAACTGGTTTCTGAAATCGCTAATTTCATAAAATTTGACCAAGTTCTAAACGAATGAGGAAGTTGCATATTTTTTTTTATTGAAAACCTATTTAAAATTCAGTAAATGCCCTTAAAAGTTGATATGTGCTTGTAAAATATTTTAAAACTAAGCGATTATTAAATAATTAATTATTTAAATTTTAAATATTACAAGGTCAACGAAAACGCTCTCTGATTGGTCAAGCCACGTGTGACGTCAAGATCCGATAAACAAAGTGTCGGCCCACGCTTGGCTCAAGCGCTGCCATTTAATCATTGGTTATTCCGTTTGTGTTTACATCGGGTTGTGGCCAATTTAGTGTACCTAAAGACGATTTTTTTAATTATATATTAATATTAAACCTGATTTAGTGTGTGACGATAGCCGGTTAAAGTTTAAACGAGAGAACATGGATGTAACAGAGAATTTAAGAGGCCCGAACATAATACTATAAATGTTGTGTAGTGCCATTATGTAGTTCCACAAAAAAAACCGGCCCCAACAAATAACTGTTCCATTATGAAAAATACGAAAAAATGGTGTATGAGGATGAAGAGGATTTGAAGAAAAGTCCAGTTAGTGTAAAATCTACTTTACATATCTGCGAAGATCATTTTAATCATCATATTTAACTTGCTAAAAACAGACAACATTTCTTAATATTAAATATCATTTTCTCGTATTTAATAATTAGAAAATATTAAAATTTTAAATAAAAAATTTTTTTATTTTAAAAAGATCTCTTAACATAAAAGGTATTTTTTAAAAAATCATTTTTTGGGTTTTTTATTATCTTTTACCTTTTTTTTATTTTTTACTTCTAAAACAGAAATGCACTATTTTATAAAAAAAATTATTTTTAATAGTTTTTTTTACAATAAATTGAAATGATTTTTTCGTGCAAAAAAATAAATCTTAATGTTTTTTAATTTTATTATGATAACGCCTCGGACCTAACCCGTACCTTTCCTAAAATTCCTCCTCTTAAAATATTACAGCCAAAATTGAAGATTTTGTGGAAATACTATTTATTATTTTATAAGATAAATTTGATTTTACTTTCATTAACAATATTTTTAAAAAAAAATAAAGCACAAAAAATTTATTTTTACTTTTGTCAACAAAATTGTCTAGTGATTTTAGACGTTTTGTTGGTACGCCAGCAACCAAGAAACAATTGAATGGCTTCCTTTAAAATTTAAATCCCGAAAAATAAAAATAATTTAAATTTATAAAGTAGGCCATTTAATTGTTTCGCGAGTGTCTGGCGTACCAACATAAAACTCTCAAATCACTAGACAATTTTGTTGACATTTTTAAGAGTAAAATAATATTTTTGTTGTTCTTTTTTTATTAAAAATATTTCTTAAATAAAGGTGAAAAATAAATTTATCTTATAAAATAATAAGTGTATTTCCATAAAATATTCCATTTTGGCTGTAGTTAGTTTTAAGAAGGAGGAATTTAAAAAAGTTTGTACAGTTTTGAGGTTATCCGAGTGGCGTTATAATAAAAAAAACTAAAAGTGTCCACAAAATTTTGATTTAAGATCTGTATCAGCGCCCAAAAAACCCCAAAACAAAATTTCAATTTTTTAAAATCCCTTGTGGGCCCGGTAAGTAAAATTACCTAAAATAATGTTTAATTTTGATTAACATACCTTGTAGCTTTTACTTCTTTTAACTCAGCTCCCATGAAATTTGGGTTTTTCAAAAAAGTAAACATTGATAATGCATCATTTTTGAAAAGTTATCAGATTGCCCTTGGCAAATCCAGCTTCAGAAAGTCATAATAAATGAAGCAGAAACATTAAAAGCAATTTTCTAACAACGAAAGCAAATAAAAACGGCACTCAAAAGCACGCTCAACTAAGAAATCATAAAACAAAATCACCTTGATGCCGCTTAAATGACAAGCAAAACAGAGTGTGACAGAGAGTCGTTTTGACCGATTCCGGATCGTGACGTCACAGCAAGCTATCCTTAGACGATTTCGCCACGTTTTGGACTTTGGTTGGTCAGAAATATGATGGGATATTCGAATTAAAAATAATCGATAATCCGATTTTTGAAATAACCGCTATCTTTGATTTTCAGAAATTTTATTTAAATTTATTTCGTAATTCAAATTAAAATTCTGAATAAAGAAAGGGATTTTAATAAATCAAGATTATCAATTGTTTTAATTCGAATTATACCATCACTATTTCTGACCAACCAAATATACCACCAAAAAAGGGGGCGAAATCGTCTTTGTTTGTGAGCTGCGTTTTGGCGCGGAAAAAAATTTTTTTGAATTTCAACTTTTTTTTTATAAAACAACAGTTAGTTGAATATTAGAAAAATATATGGCAATTGATACTTTATAGTTTTAGAAACTTTATAAGTAAAAAATTAAAAAATGTGCAACTTCCTCATTCCAGTTTGCCAGTAGAAATTACTAAATTAAATGGTTAAAGGAGATAATAAAGACAAAATTTCCTTGTGTTTAACAAATTTATCGTCAATGGTCTTAATAGTTTTTTTCGAAAAAGCTATAACAATAATTTGTTTGTAATATTTTCTAAATAAATCGGAAGAAATGTTTTATTTTAATAGCTTCTCGGAGCTTGGTCTAGTTAGTTCAACTTCCTGTTTAACATAAAAATACCACGTTTTGAAAACTCTACTGAACTCTACTATGTCTTTTCTCCTTAAAAAAAAACTTATTCCAGTTATTATTTTTAAGTACTTTTGTATTTTTAAAAAACGTTAGGAATAAAAATTAGAAACAAACACAAACAGTTAATAAAGATAATTCATTAAAATATTTAAAGATTCTTAAGATGTTTTTAACTAAATAATAATAGCTGAGGTCTAAATCTAGTTATTATAAGCAAGGGCCCGTGGGAACATAATAATAAAAGAGCTCTGCGAATGAACCAGACAAGGGTATACGATTATTTTATGCCGTTAAGGGCTTTGTTAATAAAACTGTATTAAAGTAATTTCCTTTTGTCCTAAAGGCTTTATTCTTTAAATACTTAGCCTTGTTTGGTGTACATTTTTATTAAAAATGCAGATGCTAATAAACATCGCAGAGGTAAAGTAGGTGTTTAAGTAACTGAGGTGGTGGCGTTTCTTCGGTCAAATAAGAGTAAAATTAAAACAGTACCTATCACAATACAAGGCCGTATTTAGGCGATGGCCAAAAGGGCACCCGCCAAGGACGCAGTTACCTGGGGGGCGCAAAATCGGCCATGAAAATATATTTTTTTTAATTAGTTGTTAGTACCGTAGTCATATTATTATGTGTTATTGACAAAATTAATTAAATAAATGCATTACAACAGAACAATTTTATAACAAATTTTCAACTTAGATACTAAATTTAATTATTTTTAATATATTAAGTCTGGAAAAAATGTATGAGTTATAAATTAAAATGTTAATGTATCCTGATTCCTACAGCGCGAATGTTAACTCATTGATTTTTTTCCTAATTTAAGCTGCGCATGAATTGGTAATTTATAAATTGGGCGCAGCACTAGTTCTTTTTACTACCAATAGCTTAGAGAAAATTAACATTTTCTAACATTTCTCGAACTATTATGCGTTGTTACGTTGGCTAAAATTAAGACAGTACGAAATAAGAAATAATTAAGGATGTATCGTTAATTTACATTCCACTTCTTTCAGTCAGATACAAACAGTTGTTATATGTAAATGAGCTCTTTTTCAAATAGTAGGCTAATATTTTCATATGAAGAAAATATAGAATTTGACACAAATTGCACCACAAAATTGGTAATTCTCGGACCAAAAAACTTTAAACCTTCAACTTTGTACTTTTATTTTGTAAAATTTTTGGGAAAAAGACCCCCGGACTTTCCATTTTGGTTGGGAGGTATTCCATACTACCCAAATCCCCGGTGTGTGTGGGGGGAGGGGCGTATATGTTAAACCCCGCCAAGGGCGCGGCCATACGTATATACGGCTCTGTATACAGTAGTCTTCATCGTAATGTTACATTTATATATACATAGTGTCATGAAAAGAGCTTAATACATTAGAATAAGTAACTCTTTAGACAGAATTTGATATTACAATTAATCTCTTTTTGTAAAATAGCAAATAATTAAACAATATTTGGTACCCTTTCGATGTGCTAAAAATAGGTTAAATTTTGACCTTTTAACGTAAAATGATAAATAAAAACTTGGTCTAAATTTATTTTAAATCCTGATTTCAATTAAAGAAAATTTAAATTTAGAAAAAATAAAACAATATTTTGCAAGTACGCAAAGTAGTAAAATGTGTACTTGCAAATATATTGACTTTTTTTTAATTTTTCATAAATTTAAATTTTCTTCGGTTAGTTCAGAATCAGGTTGGGAAGTAAATTTGGAGCAATATTTTTATTTAATATTTTACGTTAAAAGGCCAAAAAAAGACTGTTTGCTCTTTTTAATTTTTTTTTTGTTGTATATATATATATATATATATATATATATATATATATATATATATATATATATATATATATATATATATATATATATATATATATATATATATATATATATATGATACATGGGGATCTCGGGAAAACCCTAAGAATAGGAAGAGTCGGGTAAATTATGGCAAAGTTGTGTATTTGCGTAACTAGCCATGTCCACTTTAGAAAGTTGCAAATTCCAAGTACTCCGGGGATACCGGAAACCGAAATTTGCTGATTTGGTTTTTTTTTTTCTGACGATTAACAGATATGAAAAAAAAAAACGCTTTCTTGGCCTTTAGCTTTTCAAACAACGTTGAGAGATTTTCAGAGACGTTCGTTTTCGTTAAACCATCATCAACTTTTTTTTTAAATACGGACCTGGGTTTTTTTTAAATTTTTTGAACCCCCTGTTATCCCAATTACAAAAATGTATAACACTTAATATTTATTAACAAATATGGAACGCCCCTATAAGAAATGATGTGCGTTCCCCGTCTAACTCATTGTCTCTTATGAAAAATATGTTTATTTAACAGAAAAATATTAAGTGTTATACATCATTGTAATTGGGATTATAACTGCTTCAAAAAAATGCAATAAACAATTGAGTGCCGTATTTAACAAAATAAAGTTGATGATGGTTTAACGAAAAAGAAACGTCGTACGGAAAATCTCTCAACGCTGTTTTGTAAAGCTGTAGCTGTAAAGGACATGAGAAAGTGTCTTTTGTTTTTTCATATTCTTTAAATAACGTCAGAAAAAATAAAAACGAAATCAGCAAATTTTTTTTTCCGATATCTCCGGTACTGGAATTTTGCAACTTTTTTAAAATGGACATGATTAGTTACGCAAATACACAACTTTGCCATAATTTAACCGACTTCGTATTCTTACGGTTTCTGGGGATCCCCATGCATGTACTCGAATCTTGTACCTGTATATATATATATATATATATATATATATATATATATATATATATATATATATTATATATATATATATATATATATATATATATACATATAGATATATATATATATATATATATATATATATATATATATATATATATATATTTTATATATATATATATATATATATATATATATATATATATATATATATATATATATATATATATATATATATATATATATATATATATATATATATATATATATATATATATATATATAATGAAAAAAAGTATGATGCTCATCATTTTAATGGAAGATAGTGGAACTCAAAACAAGTCAAAAAACCCAAAAAACATATGGGTCAAAAGTTAATCGTTTTCGAATTATGCCCTTTTCAAAGTTTAAAAAAGTTGGCAACACCGCGCCTGTTTTATCGAATGCGAGCGACCGAGAAGTTTTTTTGCGATGGTTTTCATATTTACTTTTTTAGGAGATGTTCTTTTAATAAAATAAAAAAAAATTACTTCTAGCAATTTATTTTGATATTTAAATGAAATTAAATTTAAGAAAAAAAACAAAAAATAATTATTGTTTGGTTTTTATTTGTTATTAAAAAATAGTTGTACTTACCAAAGAATAGGCTAAATATAAATTTTAAAAACACAAATTATTATGTTTTAAAACAACACTTTTCTTATTTTGCTTAAAGAATAAGTTTTTTGTTAACTTTCCCTTTTTTTAAAAATCTTTCGTATATTTGCAGTATATTTGTGGAAAATTTTAAAAACATAGGGCATATTTCCCGATTTACAATTATTTTTTTATTTTGCTTAAAGAATAAGATTTCTCGGTTGCAACATTCCTTTTTTAAAAATCTTTGGTATATTTGCACTACGTTTGTGGAAATTTAAAAATATCGGCAATTTTTCCGATTTAAAAACAAACAAAACTATCGCTGCCGGCCGGTGAGCAATATTCCAGCTGATTTTACGTCAGACACCAGGATGCTCTGTTGCCAATTTTTTTTTAACCCTTTTAAGGGGGGAAAAATTATTCATATTTTTTTTATTTGTAGATTTAAATTTGCAGTTTTTTTTCGAAAAAATCAAAAAAAAAAAATTTTTTTCTTCAACCCCTTTTGGGACATACTGTATATATATATATATATATATATATATATATATATATATATATATATATATATATATATATATATATATATATATATAAAAACAACTGAAGGTTATAAGGATTAGTCTTTTTTTCATTAAAAGGGGAAAAATTTTTTAGCAGTCCCCAGCTTTCGGAAAATTTATTTTTTTTTTTAAGACTGCAATGAAAAAAACCCTGGTTACATAAGCTAAACCACTTAACATATTAAAACCGTCCCAAAATGTTAATCAAAAATGACCCATGCCACAGAAGATTAAACAGATTAAAAAAAAAAAAAAAAATTAAAAAAACATTACACACAATTAAAACACAAGAAACACAAAATACACCACTCCATCACATAAAGCAGTTTTTAAAAAGTAAAAATCGATATCATTATATATTTTATTTGTTTATTTTTTTTCAACAAAATCCTTCCGATTGTGCGAATACCAGACCTAAGTCATGTTTCTCCGCCGCAGTTTATAGTCAGATCTGACTAAATTTTAATAAGAAATTAATTTCAACGATTGGGACACATTCTCCTAGCTACAAATAGAAAATACAAGATAAGGGAAGCCATTTTTTATAATTATGTGTGGCTAAAAAAATGTTATAAATATTTTTTTCTGTTAATTTTTAGATTTTTTTTATCTTATAGTACATGAAAAATAAAATAATAAAAAAAAAAATGTCAATTTTTCGATTAAAAAAATTTAAATGAAAACTTACAGACCATTAGCAAAATACATAGCAAATCATCAAGCATGCATTTAAAACAATTCAATTACAACAATAAAACTTTTAAAAAATATAGGTCATCTCTACTTGTTTTTCTTTTGTTGTAACCTCTGCTTAATTGTAAATAAAACCGTTTAGACAATATTTACTAACGCACAATGTTGAAAACAATTAAGTTAAAATTAATTTACAAGAAGACATGAAGCATACAAATAACTAAGTGCTTTAGTTTCGTGTTGTCCCCAGGCAAACAATTTAAAGGGGTTAACAATTTTGTCTTCATGCCCAGCCCTTCCCTTAATATTCCCGTTTCCTTTTTTGTTTATTCTGGTTTTGTTTGAATTTGTATGTTCGTAACGAGATTTCCAGAATTTTAGGTTAAATATCTTTTTCGCCACTATGTTATCCATTGAATGAAAGGGTTCAAGG
This sequence comes from Listronotus oregonensis, assembly GCA_019359885.1. Taxonomy (NCBI): domain Eukaryota; kingdom Metazoa; phylum Arthropoda; class Insecta; order Coleoptera; family Curculionidae; genus Listronotus; species Listronotus oregonensis. The sequence continues at coordinate 915 of JAHBCN010021457.1, read as the reverse complement.
TTGGGTAAATAAAGATGTGTTCATTAAACGAAAGTAATGACAGACGCTCCCGGAAAGGGTTATTGACATAGGTTATTGATTATAACTGGACATCCCCTTTACAGGGTGGCCCAGTAACTGTACAATCGTCGATATGTCCAAAGCTAATAAAGATAAAGAAATAATATTTTGTAAAAAATATAAAGTATAAAGAGATTTATTTTTAAAAATGTTTTTGTATGTAAGAGCTTAAAAACAAGATGGATATTTTATTTTGTTTATTTATTATAGTATGAGATCCGAATTAGATCACCTGTATCCTTATAAAAACTATTGTTTATCAAATATGTTAATAAAAGTATCGCTGCTATTGGCTTGTCAGGTATGAATAGGAAGTGAAGTGAAGATCCCAAATAAATTTTTGTAAAGCAAATTATCCGGCCCCTATAATGATATTTTAAATGCGGATTTCTCCTTTATAACTTCCTCAAATAATGTTAATGAGGCTTGCGATTGATTCTACTCTATTTTGGACTTAATACTGGCAAAAAAAGTTTTATTTGTAAGCCAAAAGATAATAAATATCCACAGTGGTATACTGGTTCAATAATCCGAAACATTAAAAAATAATAAAATTTGAAAGATATAGACGATATAAAAATAACGATGATTTTAACGAGTTTAAAACCTTTGTAGAAATGTTAAAATCGAAAATAGAGCGTATAAAAATTCGTAGCGGACGCTGAACGAGATTTCTTATAATCCTAATAAATTCTGGTTATTTTTAAATGGAAAAAAAATGTAACTGGTATTCCGTGTAATACCGTGTAGTTAATGCTTTTGGAGTTTTTTACTCCACTTATATTGAATCCTCAACTTCCCTTTATTAATGAAGAAAAATAAAAATTTTATCTTTTCCTTCTATACCTATGGTAG